>DWDT01001425.1:0-15988 GCA_018245595.1 Microceris scylla | reverse complement strand
TTTAAATCATCAAAAACAATATAAACAAAATATTAAGTGTGTTTAATACCTATAATATAAAATATAAACATATTTCTAAAGTCAATTTTTTAAATAGGAAATGTATTTTGTTTTATACGATTTATATATAATCAAGGCTTTTGACCTGTCTATTATATAAGTATTTAGTTATTGTTACATTTTCTATTTATTCACAAAGAGTTTCGATTAGGTGCCTACACCAAATCATCACTTAGGCTTGATAGGTAGAAAATGCCACTTAGGTAGGTAGGATAAGAGTAAAAAAAATTCTAACATAAATAGATAGTTCATAAAATCGCCAGATGGTACAGCCCTAAACCCGCGACGGGTCCGTGATAGACCGCGGCCATGATTGCCGCGAGGCGTTCCAGCGCTGTTACTAGCGCCGTTACTAGTCGGACATAACCACACGACACGACCACGACATTTATATTATATACGACAATATGGAATGGATGAATGCCCCCACTACGTGATGGATGGTTTAAATAATATTACCATAACCATTTGATCGTCCTTTAATGTGGATAGTGGCACAATATATTTACCTATTTAATGACAATATTGTCAGTGGCTACTTGATAACATGATCACATTGATAGGAGCACCATAGTCTATCACAGAACATTGCTAGCAATAAAGAAGAGTCAATAGGCACTTGATAGGCGAGCGTGCTACATACATGCTAGGCTGCATCTTTCTTTCCATCAGGTGGGATTGCAGCCGTGTGCGAGCTTATTTCTATATAAAAAATGCTGTCACATGGACAAAAATCGTCATATATAAAAGTGACCAAAGAAGATTCTGTAGTTTCATCGGAGATGGGTTTGCCGTTGAATTGACGTTTGTGACGTCATACGGCACGGGCTGACATTTATTTATATCTCCGTCATTTAGCTCATGGGTTGGAGGGTGTCGTCTGCAAGTTTGTAAATTTTTATTAGGTATAGAAGTACCAATTTTTGAATTAGCTTTGGGATTAACAATAAACAAATAATAATGTATGGGTGGTAGTCGAATATGGGTCCTCTTATATTGAGAGGGTTAAGACCATAGTCTGTCACGCTGGCCAAGTGGGGGTTGGCAGATTTCACACACCTTTGAAAAAAAAAATATATGCCTGATCGTTTAGACCACTATTTCAATTTGTGCATTTGACTGTATTATTATTATTATTATTGACAGCAGTGGACTGAAACAGACCGGTGATGATGATGATGATATTATAAAAACGATGTACATAAACATTACATAGTTGAGAACCACTGTTTTTGATCGGAGTTCTTAAAAAAGAGAGCCTTCTTACAAAGCTGGCCTCATATTTGATCACACCTCGAGCATTGCAAATGTTCAGCGGCTGCGACTATTTAGAATCAGGTACCTGTTTGCTAGGATAAATATAAAAATAAATAGGCGTCTGAGGTTTTCGGTGTTGCTCTTACTAGAGCACACGCGGTTGTCATGCCTGTCACGTCACGCTGACAGCGAACAAGGCTATATATAATCGATTAGTGTCACGTGGGTGGCGGTGAAGAGCCCACGGGACAGTTTGTTTAACTAAATAAATCATCTCACACGTATATTTCTTATGTTTAGGGATAACAAATATGTATAATAAATAAGTATCATTTAAATTCATATTTGTCTTATACCAAAAATGATGTTGACATTTGTTATTTAGCAAATTGCTAGCCAGCTATGTTAATTAACCCTAAATTTATAAGTAATATTTGATACATGTTTATTATACACAAAGCTCTTTATTACAATTTAAAAATATAATTTTATTTTACACTATTCTATTCATAGTAAAGTGTTAGGATGTTAAATATTCATCCAACAACCAAATTGACCAAAATAAATTTGCAGTAAAAGTAACTAAATGGCGTTTGCAATGTTTTTAATAATATAACTTGATAGTATGTAGTACTGCTTTTCACCAGCTAAGTTATACGTCATTTGAATAGGAGTTGGACCTATTGTAGTACACCGTTCACAAATCCAGACACTGTGCTACTACTTGGCTCATCACCTATTTCATGGTGGGACGTAAACGTAATTGTTGAAACGTGGCATTGTATGAACTACACTCCACTGCCCACCTTTTCGGGTATTACAGGCATGATTTTACGTATTATTCGAAGTTATCACGGTTCAGTAGAATAAGTACTTCAAAGTAAGCAATCTTCCATGAAGAACAATTTAGTAATAACAATAAAACATATAAATTACCAATCTTGCTAAAATACTCAAAGAAAGGTCAAATTTCTTCTCTAAAGTATCTAGCACTAATACATTTATACATACTTGTACACGCGGTTTAAACGGCCTTGTGTAAATAAATCCCACACCATATTATTCCATCGTGAGCCCCACGTCATTTCCATAATATTATTTGGCTTGTATGTTTTTTCTCTTAGCCCGTAGGAGCCGCTCTGCCCCGTCGTCCTCCGGCGTGCCGCGGTACGATTTGATTAAAACATGGTTAGCGCAGTGATATCGCAGTAAATGAATATTAAACTTAACGAAACGCAGCCTCGAGAGCAGGTTTCGCTAGATATCATAATTCCGAGTAGAAAATACAGAATGATGTAATGTTATTCGAGAGCAGAGCTGGTTTTTCGACTCTGAATAAATTTTATTTAGATATGTTTAATGGAATGTACGCGCTCGGTGATATGAAAATTTACATTACATTCATTCTTCATTATAATTGTATTTGCAGTATACATTTAATGGTATTATGTAGCATTTTAAAATTTAATTTCGATAATGTCATTAATCAATAGGAAGTACGGATCGACCTTAAATAGTAGTTCTAAATTGATTTTTTTTATGTGCGTGTATGTGTTTGTGTAACGTATGGATAATAAATAGCAGTTCGAAGCCTCCTAACAACCTCAGGAAACTCTCGTAGTTCTCAGTCAATTACAACTCGCAAATGATTTGTGAAGATAAGGCGTCGTTCGGGTCTGAGACCGCTGCTGCGTAATTGTCACGAGCTACTCCATTCTCCTGGGAATACGCCAATCAGTTGTTTGCAGTACTATTCCCTGTTCAATAATTACCCACATACAACGTTCTTCGTAAACAGCTTTAAATCTGCCCGCGGTGCAGGTGTTAGCTCCAGAGCAACAACTGAGAAACCGCATTAGAAAGAGGAGGAAGCCTTCAGAAAGCCTTCAGAAGGAGGATACCAAAAAGCTGCAAAAAATAAATATAGCATTGACGACTGAAAATCAGGTGTTTAAAATCGCTCCAAACTTCGTCTACCCACTTTGACATTGCATTGATACATACACTTTGGGTACAGACAAACATTCTTCCGCCAAACTAACTCACAACTATACCTGCTTTAGAAGGCAGATGTGCGAAACTCAGGCATCAAATTGCGGAAGTTTGCAGCAAGCACCTAGCAGTTTGCGAATGTTCTAGAACAGTAATACCGAGAGAGCGGCTTGTTGTTGTTTAGGGAACACACTAATTGGATTTAATGCATATGTGACATTATCATTTACTCTACAAGTAGAGTCCATTGTTAGAGTCTAATATACCTTCGTAGCTAAATCCTGCTTACAGTTCTAATACAGATGAGTAGAGAAACGGGTTTGTGGGTAACCCACTTATGACGTTTAGACGAAAGTCGATCTGCAAGTGTTAATTCGGCGAGTGTGCATACCTCATCGGGATGGAAAAATTCTTTTCTGATATTTGGATATTAATATATAATATAAATTAAGTATATTTTTAATGTAATGTTAATGAATAGGTAATAGTAATGTTAATAATAATGAATTCCTAAGAAAGTCGAAATAATTATTTCGTTACCCACGCTGGGCATGCGGATTAAGGAAATACTATACATACTTCAATTTATACTTTTATTGTGCACTAGTCGATATTGATACTGTTTTTTGATTTTTTTTACTCCGCTCGTAAAAACAGCAGCGTGTCAAAGCTTCAGCAGGTTTCAGGTCTACTTTCTGTTAAATGGAAACGTCAGAAGGCCGGAGTTCAAAGATCAGTTCACATCGATTTAGCCGTTTTCTAGCCAGTTAAAGCAATATTCTCGGAATGTGTGTATAGTGCATTTATACGTTTGGTGGAATTTTAATAATTATAACGAGTGTGTGCCGAACTCATTATTTTGAAGAATACGTCCCAAAGCTTTCCGCTTTGATCTTCTCACATGTTAGCATTTCAATTTTACACCGTCTGAAGTGCATGTGGAGATGAGGGATGTATCGAATGTTTGTAATTAAATATACATAAATATTTGTACAAAATACATACATCCGAAATTGTACAGTACATATTTTGTAGAATTGTACAATAAAAACTCTTTTTGAGTATGTATGTTTTTTTTTCATATAGGTTTCTCTGCCTGGTATATGTATTTTAATGGGTAATTTTTTTTTTCTCTGCGGGCGTTTCCTAGTACCGTAGATAGTAGTTGTGTATAAAAAGTTAGTCTCGGATAAATTTTCCATGGAAATATCGGTAATATAGGTATCAATAACATTTCGTTTAACTTTGATATTATAGCGATCTTCTTTAAGTTGTATTTTTAAGCTGGATTTTGAAAGAGATAGATAAGTAAAAAATTTTCATTTTTCAGATATAGCCGTTTTCGGCATTTGTAAAATATAAGTATATTAATTATAAGTATATTAAGCTTAGTAAAGAAAAGCGTAAAAATAAATTACTTAAACTATCAAACATAACACACTTAAAGAACCTTTTCAAAACACTCCATCTTTCAAAAGCTCGAGATTAACGGCCGAAGGGACTTGAAAGTGAGTGCTTAAAACTTGCATTGTGAAAAGAACTCGCCATTAAGGTAAACGTTTAACTTTTCATATCACGACGACTCGAATTCTAAGCCAAATTCAATCTTAACACTTATTCAATAATGACTATAACATACGCCATCTTTAAATGTTGTAGGGAACCGTCTGTGAGGTGATAGCGTGGAATACAATCGATTGTCGATTTTATAGCTATGTAAATACGGTATAGGTTTGTGTCATTTTAGAGTGCAGTGCTGGACCGCGCGTGGCAGATCGTTAGGGCGGCCCGCAGACCGTGAACATGGTGCGCGCAGTGCCATTGTCATACGACACGATAAAAGTGCCGGCACATGCGGTTCTGTGTGACTATGGCGTGTTATTATATTTGCACGGAGTTGAAAGTAAACGTTTCAGGATATAGCGTATGCTAACTTCGTCTCCCGTATTGCTTTCTTTCTTCATAGATATTAAACGTGTCTTAATTTTCATTACAATACAGTAAGTTCTTGATGTAGACGTGGTGTTTCTAAATATTGTTGATTTACATATTGAGTAATATTTTCTATAATATAAGTAATTGAATATATTCGTTTTCGTTTCGTGAATATTTATACACATGATTATAAATGTACCGGTTTAACTCACGTGCGTTTTTCGGGATGGCCCAACTAGTTTCGGACCTGTACGAGGTCCTTCCTCATGAGCTCCCGACGTTTACAGCGAAGTCGCGGCGAAGATTGAAACTGTATTTTGTACTGTACTGAAAATGTATGTTAAGGTGTTCCACATGACAGTGGAAACGCTAGTCGCCACACGTCCAGAGGCGCTTCTAGCAGTTTAAAAGAAATACTGAAGGGTCGCTTTGACGATGCCTTTTAACTTCACTCCATGCATCGGAAGTAGTGAAGTTGTACATTATAAAATACTTTTCCAAATTTATTTTACACACTTTTCTGTTATAGATTATTCACGTACCGCGTTTCAGTAGTAGTCTAGGTATGAAGGTATATCTATCAACTTTGACGATGAGTACTCCAGGTTGCTGTTTGCCTCCGGACCGGTGGCCACAAATGGCAGATTTTCATATGTGCGGAGACAATTCTCAACATGCAAATACAATGTTTCGTTCCTAAACGGATCATCATTAGGATAGATAGAGTTTCGGATGTTTTGTCGAGAAGGTGATCGCGGAGGAAAAACATACATAGTTTTTCTTGTTGAGTTTTGTTGTGTACACGTGTTGTGATTTTCCCGTTTTCCATGTTTTTTGTCTCGTTCGCATATTGTGACTGCGTAGTTTTATATTTTTAACAGTGAATTATCTGCGATTTATTTAACAAACCTAACTTGGAGCTAACATTGGGGGTATGATTACCATTCAAGATTTTTTAGTACGATGAGTACTACTTCTGTGTTCAGGTGTAAAATTAACTACATAAGCGTGTATTCAAGCATAACCCTCGACTACTGATTTTCAGTGACGGCCCCTTTTTTCTCGTGTAGTTCGCTGAAGATGACTAAGTATAGACATGACACAAATAATATTAATTAATATTATTATTGCGATTTGATAATTTTACTAATTACAAGTAAGCTGTTCACGAACCAGGTATTCACCAATACCATTACCGCGGGAGTGTTTTTTATTCCCCTTACAGATCCGTAGTCGTGGGTTTTTATCCAATCCAAGAACCAATTTGCATAAAAGTCGGAACGACGTGTAAAGAATACAGCTATAATAAGTTGTAACGGCGCATTTCCCTCGGTTTATGACTTGTCAGTGCGAAAATATTTGTGATTAGCCTCCTCCCCGAGGACGCGTACGCACACACACACACACACACAGAGACATAAAACGCCAGCAATGCCACATCGATTGCCACTGGAGGCTTTTAATCATCTAAATCGCTCCCTCGCGTCACTAATTCTAATGGACACTGTTTATTTCTGGGTAATGATTTGAGTGGAAACCCACCTTTATGCTGCTGTTCCACTGCAAACGACAAGCGATCAAATTATACATTGCTTAAATAATAAAAAGTCGCCGGCAATACATATATTATACTTTACTATACATATTGTTTACATTATTTTGCGTGTATTTAAATGCCAATCACATTGTCTGCGAAGGGTTAATCGATATAAAATTATTTCAGGCATTGAATCCACCCATTGTATATTGATTTGATACAGAGCAAAGAAATTAATATACATCAGACGAATAAAACTCCTGTACAATATACCAATTTTTTAAAATGGTAATGTAGGAAACAAAACTGTTTATCTAATACCAATGAGTCATGCGATATTTTTACAAAAGCATGTAAATGTTCAATTGGCTTGTTACAAAATGTAAATTTATTCATTTAAACATCAAGTTAACCATACACATTCATTTTACTGCGCGTGGTGTGCAGGATAACCAATTTAACAACATTTCAATATTGGTACACCTATATCAATGCGTGAAAACGATATGACTATAGCGACAATATAACAATAAATACTGAATGAATCCCTTGTCTAGGGACAGTTTACGCAGAAAAATTATTTACAGTAACCATTAATATTCCGGCATTTTTTTTTCGAGGGGGAAACCTTCGAAAGGTACCCGGTATCCTGGGAGAAATTCCGGCTGATGTGGAATTTGTACCGCATAAAACCCTCCCCCGGTGCCCTTCCTCTGTACTAGTAAGAGGGCTCCGGGATCTCCGACGGAGCGCACTGTTGCCTTCCTAGCATTACGCCCCTCCGAGCCCTACATCGGGATGACACATATTGTCTTCTCCCATGTCTACTGATTCTTACGATAATATGCGGCCACACATATTGTCATCTTTCCCAGGACCGCTAGTTGAGCGATTAGAGCTCCCACTCTAATCGCTCACAACCCCGAGAGTCTCCTTGTAGTTGCCCATCCGACATGCGGGAAGTACCGTAGTTCATTTTCTGGTCCCTAGTAAGGCCCTAGTATTCAGAGAACAAGACGGGTAGCTCACCAAATACGCTTCTAGGAGCTACATGTGATGAGTTACAGGATTGGTCTCAGATAGAGTTTCGATCCTATTCCAGGTTGGTTTCCTAACTATATACCAATACGAGTACACGATAAATCGTATCGATATATCGGAGTACTATAAGTAAATAAATAAGATTTTAGATAGATTTGTTATAGAATCATTCGCTACTTGATTCTTGCCGACGGTTATCACAAGCCTGTTTTAGCTCTAATCGCCCCTGCACCCGCCCCGTTCGGGGGAAAATCATTCATTGTTATTGCCACAGCTGTTCCACGGACGGCGGCAATTTCAAAAATTGTTCTTCTTCCAACCGTCTTTTATGAAGTGGAGAATGGAGAGCGGCGGTTATTGTATTTTCGCCTGTTATTTACGTTTAAGAAGTGTAATAAAAGCGAATCTATTATTTTTAAGAGGTTTAAACTCGCGGGAAGGAATGGCTTTTGTTTTTGTTATTTAGTAGAGCTTATGTTTTTCTCTTAAATTTAGCCACACATTTTCCTGGTAATTTGATATAGGTACTTCTCTGAAAGTACACGAGGTGACGTGTGCCTCAATTTTTCTCTGTTAATCCACTGGTATTCTTCTACATACTTAGTCTCAACATCCGTAAATACCGATGGTAAATAGTGCACTAAGATTTATTGATTTTTGCTTTGAAGAGGTATTACTTCGATTTTAGATTAACGATTTTAGAATAGTTTAATACCGTAATTAATTTTTGCAAGTTTGAAGTAGAGTGTAAGAGAATGAAGGAGTATCAAAATGTTTATACCTCTAAGCCGCACAGCCCGTTCTGCTTTATTGCAGATTGCAATGTAGGAGGAAATATACGAGTATATTTTGGGACATCACCACACATCGTCAACTGTACCTAAAGCAGCAGCCTATCGTAGCCAGAAACTTGTTAAATTACAGTTATATGTACATTTCAAACTGCAGGTTGTCTTTCTTTTTACATTTAGTACTATTTCTGCTCATTAAAAATATTTGTTTCACGTGGGAATCGAACTCGATGAACCTAGATAGATTCACTAACCACTGGATCAATAGGTTTATCAAATATTTTCTTATTATTATATTTATGTCTGACCTTGTTACTCGGTTATCTCAAAGGGAGTCAGGACGAGTAATATTTTATCAATATCGTGTCACATTTCTTAAGGGGATAATAACGTACTTTACTTTAGTATTATGCAGAGTGAATATGTTTATGAGGAGGCTTATATATAATGTGTATTTTTCGCGTACTTTTCACAAGGAAAATTATGAGAAAATGTAATATCATGTCAGTGATCCCTAAAGGGGTAGGCAGGGGAGTGTTGTACACTCCCAGTTTTATCAGTTATGTACATTTACGTCCCACCAAGGAATAAGAGGAATAAGTGGGCGGCCTATTGCGAGAAACCCAAGGCTACGAATCGAAGCACCTACGCACCCAAAGCGACGAGCAAATTCCTATTCTTATGCCTCACTATTTATTACACTACTAGGTACTACAAAACCCACGTGTTCTAAGTTCCAACTAAAACGCTATTTGATATTTTCCCGAGCCAAGTTTAATATTGACAGTGAGTATTTTGCTTCGTGTCTGTAATTCGATATTTATTAACTTTCATGTTTTCTTAAAAGACGTTCCAATATGACAAAAATATATCCAAAAAATATAAGATCTGCTACTATCTTGACTCTCTTCATAATTGACTTTCCGATTATACGAATGAGATAAGTTCATATAAGTATCGGTGATAAGCTTTTCAGTTATAGATGATTGTATGTGAGAGGCAAAAGTTTGTTAGCTTTCTGAAAGTCAAAAGAGCAGCGCCCCCATAGCCAGGCTCACGAAACAAGGCTTCAGTGACGGGTTTAATTAAAAGTAATTTGCAAAATGAATCAATGATTCAATTCATGCGTCAAAACCAGACACCGCTGGCTCATATCACCGTATTGTGCCGTGGCTGAGGGTGCGACACGTGACAGCTACATTATTTAATATAATACGTTTTGAATTATATGAAAAAATTAAAAATGTTGGTTATCAGAGTAAATGTTAAATGCAAAAGTAGAGAGTAGAGTGACGAGAGTGAGAGATGAGAATAGAGAGAGATGTAATAGTAGAGTCATGGTCATCGAATAAATAACTAATTTTTGTTCAGGTGTCCTTGGTTAAGAATGCAGGTCTTGTTGGAATATGTTGTGGGCTTGTCAGTCACCATTTCTCTACCTAGTATAGCGTCACATTTACTTTCAATTATTATTATTTACAACTAGGTAATTAGGTAATTGATGATGTTATGAAATTAGGTAATAATGAATTTCGTTCTCTAACACCTTTCAAAGACGGCTTACAATCATATCATAAAACCACATTTATCTGCTAATATTTGTATAGTTCTATTATACTCTCGTATATGTACATACGAGTACCTACATGTTAGATGTATATAAAATGTTTTAGTTTTGCAATATACCTATGTATATATTTAAAAGATACTGTGACAGTTAGTCGAATAAAACAATGTGTTATACACGACAGCTTGAAAAAAAAAACCCAATTTCATAACATGTTTCGTCCACGCATTTTTACAGATCCGCCAAAACAGTCTTAAGCTTTTGAAGGTTTTCTTCAGTAAGGTCTTTAACAACTGCAACAACGAAACTTCTTTAACTTGCATAATATTTCCGCATTGAAGAAATTTCATTTTTTATTCAGCAATAACTTTAATAAAAAGTGTCGACTCATATTTCCTTCATTGCGCGTTCAATGGGGTGCAAAATTACCCCTTTTGTGGTGATGTCACGGAGGGTGAAAATATGCGTTCGAAGATTGACGGAAACTTTCCACATTTTCGCCATTTTCAATGCGACGCACACCTATAAGTCATATCGGATAATTTGAGTTTCAAATAAAAATGCCTGTATTATAAACTTTTCCAGTTCATTATTTTTATCCTGGCTTTTACCGGTGCGAAAGACAATGTTGGCCGAAATAATTATTTTAATAATTAATAAATAGTATAGCGTTGAACCTGGTCCTCTAAATAGTAGGCATAGAGCTCCTAGTCAGTATAATAATAAACCTAAGGATAATTGTTCCAGCTACAGCGTCAGCGTGAGGTATTATATACCGTTATGTCTGTACTGCTGCATTTTGTCAGTTCTGCTATTAGACTCTTAAGAGACATGTACCCTAATAAATTTTCTTCAATACTTGCTTCGTACACTACAATTCTTCTGACGTCACGATTCATTTTCTTATTACACCGGCATCCAAGATACGGTTCGCTTTAATACGATTACTATAGCGACATATGATATCAATTTATACACTAATTGCCTTAATTAAGACAAATATTGGAGAAGTCAACAATAGGTAACAAATATTCAGCTTAATTTACATTGCCTAGCCTATTGTTCAGAGGTTAGTGACGCTGAATGATGAGGTTGGTTCTGGGTTGGAATCCCACGACCCCTAATATTAGTGTGATAAGCATAAATTATTATATTGTATTTGTGCCTGAGTGTAACATTATTATCTACATATATAAGTAAATATTTATATGGGACCCATACCTGCAGTTTATCAATCGTATGGTTTACAATAACAATTTTTACTTTTTATACTAATTATAATAATCATTATTATATTATAGCTTTAACACTAATTTCATGTTTGAATAGTAAATACGCCGATTACCACACATTTACTTACTTCTCAATAGAGGGTCTCAAAATGTACGGATGAAACGTTTAATTATGTATCAAACAGTAGGTCAGTTGGTGGTGCAGAATATTCTAAGAGCAGTGCAGTAGGTTAACGGCGAACGGGAATTATCTATTGTAGTGGCATTGCGCTGTTGAATTATTCAACAGACGCCGCGGTATTACACTAGTCACGAGTCTTAGTAGTTGCAACTGTTCATTACGTGCACTAAAACTGTAATATTCACCTAAATAGAATTATCGTCGCTATACCATCACGCCTGGTCTCTTACGAGGTAGGTAGGTAGAGTGCTCTTTACCTATTTGTACCTCTTATAATTATAGAAACTATAATTACAAACTTGACATGTGTCTACCACATTTATCACTCTAGACACACACACACACATAGATTTCGGAGACATATAAATAAAAATCTTGACTATATATATCAAAATATCTTTTGACGTACTCCTCTAATAATACATACTCTGTCTATACTAAGCATAAAAAAAATTCTAAGCATTAGTTCATCTTTAATTTACATTACAAATTGTCATAAATATATACATATAATGCTGATGATATGAGAATGGGGAGAGCGATTTTAAATCAAAGCTTTTATTCGTAATGCGTGTGTCAGAGGGCTCGTTTCACAATCCTGTGTCATCGTACATAGCTGATTCCTATCTTGTTAATGCCTTAGAGCGGTTGGAAAATGTCTGGCAATCGAAGGTCATTGGTGGCCGGCGGGCTCCATCTCCGAACGTCAGTCTTTGACCTGTCTACTGTCGCATCGGCTTGTTAACATTTTTACTTTGTTTTCTCTCCATAGTGATTCAGTTTTGAACAAATAATGTTTTAAACAGTGCTAATAATTAGGTTTTGGTTAAGATTCGACATTATTCGATAGATTTTTTGAGGTTTTTAAGTTAAAAAGTAATCAATATCCTTAAAAGTTTAGTCAGTGATACACTTTCAAGTACCGTGTATTATGAGTATGACATTAACTGAGTGTAATTTGAGTATAATATTACATAAAATGAAGTAAATTAAAACAGGAAATGTTTTAATTTACTTCATTTTATGTATGTATTTGTAAAAGCCATTTATGTATAAATACAAATTATAATATATTATGACAAATCTCATACACCGTGCGTGATTTTATTATTTCTTAATAGGGATACAAACATTTCCCATTGAAACAATGGAAATGAAAATATATATTAACTCTCGTTGTACTTTGGCCATTCACTACGGTGTGGTAGAGTGTATTAAATCAGATATGGTAGTATCAGCACTAAGCCCGGTAAGCTAATTATCGATTCTGTCAACCTTGTTATAGGGCGTTCTGTCAAAGCAAATTTAATTATTGACATACGTCTATATGCAAGCTTCAAATATATTATTCGCATTTAATTACTATACGGCAGTGTTGCAGCCAAGTTCGGTTGGAAATGCTTCTGAACTCGAGGTATCGGGTTTTTAGTATGTTGATGTTAAAGTTGATAATTCAATTGTTTGGTTGGCCAACGTTGTAGACTTATTGCGTTTATTCTGAGAAGAGACCCGTATCAGAAAATGGAACGATAAAAGGATCGATAACGGCAGTATAAGAATAAAATGTGAAGTCCCCTTCAATGACCAGCCTCCACTGGAGGGTAGAAGCGGCACAATCGGCTTGTGCTGTCCTGGCACTGTTCATTAAAAATTATAAGCGACCGTCGCCGGATCGTTGAATACTTTATGCTTCTCGATGACGTCTCGTAACCGTAGATATTAGTATCAGTAATTGTCAATATTGGTTATAACAAGGCTATATTTATTTAATTTCAACGCATAACTATAACTAGGGCATTTTATAATAATACCGTTGTCACAATATCGTTAATTGTTCTATAATCGTATGTATGAATATTATCATCATCATCATCGTCAACCTCTAGATGTCCACTGCTGGACATAGGCCTCCCCTAATGGGCGCCACTCTATCCGGTCCTGGGCCTTCCGAAACCAGCAGCTTCTCGCTGTCTTCTTCGGGTCGTCAAATAAACAAATAATAATATGTTGGGACTTTTACACACGGCTATGTAATAAGCTTCAAGTGTCAGTGTTTTCGTAACCCGACTGCTGGTAAATTATCTATATAGGTAATTACAAAAAGGTACTAGTAGATACCTAAATAAATTCTATTTTATCTAGTTCTATAACCTTCTTACACGATTAATGTTATATCGAGGAGTCACTGAAGGTGCTTTGAATTTTCTGAATATGTTGTTAGGGCGCTATCGTTAGTTTGCCTGTCTAGATTCAGGTCAAAGCATGGTAATGTAATTAGTAGAATGCACTAAGAGATGAAAAGCCCGGATTTCCGTGGTAATTCCGAACTGTGGAAGGTACTATTGTCAATGGCCGATAGAATTCCAATACAATAACATTATATGAAGTTTAAAAATGTCAATACCGATATCCTTATTACAAATATTGGATTGAATGTCGATCTTCCTAATGACTGCCCGAAAAGACTATTTAGTGAAGGCACTCTAGTACTTTTTCGCTTTTAATTTTATTCATATTCATGAGGCATAACCTCATTTTGTTACAATTTTTCTCATATGTTAATCACGTGTTGATGCGTTTATAACATGTGAACTGGTAAACGTGAAGTTTCACGTCAGCTTCACGCCCGGCCGCATTTTGCACATATCATTAATGACGTTGCTTTCATTAATGACTCCACTAATTGGTGTCACGTGTTACAACTTACGAACGACTTACACAGGTGTAAACATTTAATTAAAGTGACTTATACATAATACTGTTAAAGGCTCTCAACATTATGTTGAAGTTGGAGGTTTTAAACTGTTTTTTTTTCTGTATCAGTTATTTAGTCACTGTAACATTTTTCTTTTTTCATTCATTGACTGTATCGTTGGTCGAACGGTTGCAAGTGCGACTGTCAATCGTGAGGTCCTGGGTTTAAATCCTGGGTCGGGTGCAATTGGATTTTTATAATTTAGAATTTATAGAAGTTACTCGGACTCTGGAATTTTACTCGGTGTACGGCAGTAGGCTCACAGTAGGTTCCATGGGACTTGGACGTAACTGGTGAAACGTGAGAGTGTTCTACATTTCTCCACCTACCCCTACTGGTATTATAGTTGTGATTTTATGTTTTTTTTTTTAGATTGTTCATTTACATTTTTACATTTTTCCGTTGAAAATGAATGTGTAGATTTAGTATTTATATTTCTACCTATTTGTGAAAAGTTAATAATTTCAGGGAAAGGTAATGTGTGACATTGCAATAACAGTATGAGGTAGCGCGTATTCATGTCCGCGGCGAGGTCGCGCCTCGCTTTGAAGTGGACATATCATTTGCATTTCCATGCCGTTTGTTGTTTACAGTCGTAATTTGTAATCAACATCTGGATAATCATTATTATTAAAATAATATTATTATGTGGCACTAAAATTTTACAATTATTTCGTTTAAATAGAAGTTATATTGATTCTAGGTTCACATTGTATGGTTTACATTCTTCATTGTTAATTTTACGTCATTGTATTTATCCAACCGTTTAAAGTAATGTTGAAAATATTACATGTATAAGCAATTGATTTTATTATAATTCAAAAGAGACGGAAGGAAGAGATTTTCCGTGGTTTATTCTAAAGCTTCCCACTCCTGGGGCTTACGGATCTTTACGTTTATCTTTGTCTTAATCTAAGTCCTCGTGTTAACTGAAGATCATGTGTTGTGTAGTTTGCGAGATGAAAAGTGACAGTACTACAATCCTCTTTCTACCACTTCAGGGAAATATAGGCGTGATGTTATGGTATGTCATATCTTGTAAAATAGGGACAACAATACTCTCCCTGTGATAAACGTAATCTCTGAGTTGGAAAATTATAGTTTCATATAACAACAATAACCATACAAATAAAACGGTTCGTGGGAATTGCTAAATTGTACATTTGAAAATTGAACCGTATGACGTGTGGTGTAAGGTTGCATTTAGTATGGCACGCATATGTATACATAAGTGATGAGTGCTAAGTGCCTTAATTACGAAGGTTACGAACGGTGGGAGTTTAGGAAGTTTTCATAATTAATAAATTCAGAACAATTAGGATTTGGTTTGTAACAATGCGTCGAATGGCGACCTCCTCCAACGCATTGTTATACTGTAGGGAAAGTTTGCAAGCAGTTACATTGAAATAATGTATTGAAATAAATCATTAATGTATTCATTGACTGCTTCGTTGGTCGTGTTGGTTGCAAGTGCTACTGCCGATCGGAATGTCCCGGGTTCGATTCCCGAGTTAAACACTACAAAATTTTCTAATTTAGATTTTCTAGTTGTGGTTCGGAGGCTGGATATGTGCCCGATGCATGGCAATAGGCTCACCACCTATTCCATAGTGGGACGTAAACGTAGCCGGTGAAACGTG
>DWDT01001424.1:0-15989 GCA_018245595.1 Microceris scylla | reverse complement strand
CAACTGTTTAAATAATGAGGATGGAGGTTTTGTCGCGTTGGGCGATGGCGAAAATCTGTGGGCGGTATTAGTCCGAATAACTCTTCAGAGCACTCCCCGTGGTATAATCGATAGAGAATGCAGAGTGAAGCCACATCTCTACGCAACGCCACGGGATCAAGCCGATTGGAAAGATCCTGACAATCGGTGATTCGAGACGCTCTCCGTTGGATCCGGTCAAGAGGAGAAGCTGGTGTTGGGGTGCTCCTGCATACAGATGAGAGCAGTACTCCACATGCGGCCAAATCTGCGCCTTATAAAGTTGCAGACGTTGGGCCGAAGCAAAATACTGTCTCGATATGCTCAGTATACCGAGCTTCTTAGAGGCCAATTTGGCCTTACCGTCTAAATGATCGCGGAACTGGATCTTGCTCGATATATCGACGCCAAGTATTCCAATGCTGGCTGCGGCAGTTAGAGGAGTGCTCTCAAAGTCTTTTTAGCGGTGAGCACGCAAACCTGTGTCTTTGTGGAATTGAATTGAAATAAATTCAATCGACCCCAATAGCTCGGAGTCTGGATCGTAAACTTTACTAGAGACACGCGACTGTATTCTACACTCCTCTGCTTATCCCACCAAGGATTGCATTCGTGATGCTATGTTTTTGCCTGCCTTGGTGGTCGCGCAAGCAAGGCAGGCAAGGCGCAGCAGCGCAGGCAAGCGCGACTGCCGATCGGGAGGTTCTGTTCAAATACCGGGTCGAGTGCTATTGGATTTTCCTAATGTAGTATTTGTAGTAGTAACCCGAGTCTAGATCTGTGCCCGGTATATGGCAATACGCTAACCACCTATTCCATGGGACCTAAACGCAACTGGTGAAACGTAAGAGTGTACTACACTCCTCCGCCTACCCCAACGGAGATTACAGATGTGATGGTAGTTTATATTACTTTTTTATCAACAATTTTACAGTTCAATATTGTTTCTAGTAGGTCGTGGTTTGGCGAAACCAACATATATTAAATACTAACCGAAAAATAAATACTTCCTTTGTAGTCACTACGAATAAACTTCAACAAACCATCTTTCTTTCTTTTGTAAGTACGTACTCGAATGTTAAATTAAAATAATGCGCAACATAAACCTTTTCTTTGTGAGAAAATATTAAAACACAGCCGTCAGTAACGTTCGAAGTATTCACCGGCTTATCGTTCTGTGTCATACACATTGTGCATAGCACAAATCTTGCATACAATGAGCTTGCACTACAAAAACTGTAGAAACATGATACCCAGGCCCCATAATGTCTTAGCATTTGAAAACAAATTAGACGTACCCATTAAATATTATTTTCGGTTTCTTCTACAATATAGTGTTTCATAAACCACTTATGTGGTCGACAATTTTTAAGGGAATTACAAAAAAATACTTAATTATTTTTACATTGGTACGGTCCCTAAAAGGGTAGGCAGAGACACTAATATTTATGTGCATTGCTGTATTACACTAAATTAAACTAAAGTTGTAAGGGGTGTGAGGGGTTCCAACCACCATCTCAGGAGTCCAAGCCATCCTCACCTGTACCTACGGTACCCTGCTATAAGAGACGAGGCTTTGGCAACCAGCTGATTACAGAATAGCGCGGCCTAAATAGGCACGGCTAAATGCCCTGGCCGCCGACAGGCAGCAGCGTTGGCGGTGCGAAGCGCCGTGCCTTGCGATATACAACCCGCATACCCAGCGTTGAGATTACGGGCATAAACCCCCCTTTTGGGGGAAGCCTTTGTCCAGCAATGGATTAACGTAGGCTGATGGTGATGACGCAATTAAAGTTATTTCATAATAACTTGTGATTACAAATTATAGTGATGTTCACTTTCATGCAGCAGGCACTGCTCTAACATCTCACACAGGTAGCATGCAAAATATTCATGTCTAATTAATAGCAAAGTAACCACTTGCAGCTAGCGATTGGAGAGTCTACAACCCTGGATATGCGTACAATTGGGGTCGAAACGCGCGGTAGTAGTGGTGCATATTGTGGTGTATATTCATTTTGCATATTGTTAGCATGCGCATGTGTTGATTGTAGAAAGACGGGCCGCTGCATGCCTGAAGGTGTACGCGTCACTGACGGCATACGAGTACGTTTCCTGTGTTATAATTTTAATTTTATCAATATTTTAATTTTATCAGTATAATGTTTATAAACGTATTGATTCTCTATAAATGAGTAATCATAATGTTACTCTGATGAGTAATAAACTTTTAAGCATTTGAAAGTCTTAAAGTTTGAAATCAAAATAATTACAAAGTAATTATAAATACACATTGGTATAAGTATAAGTATACACATAAGCCAAATAATTCTAACTTTAATTGAATCGCAGTAGCAGTAACTGCACTAGAAATAGTTGTCAAGTGTGCATTCTGCGGCGCGGCACGTGTTCAAGTACACATTTTAATCCGTCTGCGCCGCAGATGGAACACTCTGATAATATATATTTATTATGTTGACTTGAACATTTCTATGGTGCAATCGGTCGCATACAATCAGCGATCTATCTTCAGGAACTGGAAGGAAGATACAAAGGTTTTTGCTGTTAAAATTACAATCTAGGGCTTCCGAAAAGAAATATGAATGAAAACATGCTACACCGTAGGCCATACCTTTCACGCAAGGCTGTAGGGGCCTATATTGAAGATAAAAGAATCCTTGAAATATTAACATAATGATGTAAATTTCTACGTTAATTTAAATCTAGAGTTAAGCTTATATGGTGTTCATTTGTATAAGACAATACATAATTAATTATAGTGTATAAGTATCTACCTATACACAAATAACTTAGATAGAATTTCAATGTATTGAAGTATTTTTCTTCTTTTTACATTAGGTATTAATGTGTGTATTTGTAATTTTCTATTTGCCGTCTACTTCCAAGTTTTGGCTTCAGTGTATCTATTAGTATGTTTTTTGACATGAACGTTTTACATTCAAGTCATGACAGAAGAAAGAAGCACAAAGAGACTGACGAATGTAGACAAAGCACCGTCCTTGGCTTTAAATATCGACTTAAAGACGTATTGTATATTAGGTCCTGGAGTTACAATTTTCATACTTTTAAAAATTCGCAGAAGATCAGTATTGAACTAAGCTGAATAATATTAGGCTAGTACGTTTCTTCTATTAGCACACTCTTGTGAAATGCGTAGTGCGCAAATGTAAAGAAAAGCTCTGCTTATGATGTCGGAGTTTTTACACAGATCTTCATGGCAAGAATTTGATGAAATTCGTTTTTTCGTTTCATTTGTATGTATGTATTATCCATGAATTTATATGTTCAATCAGTACGTAAACTTACAGTAAAAATATACGACAATCAATGATTCCCAGATGAACTCAAATTTATTGAATTCGGCTTACAATTAATTTTTGTACTTAAAGTAATATCACGTTTGAAAATCATGCCTTTAATTTCCGAAGAGTTAGGCAGAGGACATGTACTTTAACGTTTTACAAGTTACATAACGGATCAAGGGTGAGTCATACTCCGGGCACAAATCCAGACTCCGTGTCACTACTAGGAGTTTCAAGTTAGAAAATCCCAATAGTATTTGAATTGAGGATCGAAACGAGGACCGCTCGACCCGCAGTCCCACTTACAACCACTGGACCAACGAGGTAGCCAAGCAGGTAGGCACATTATTATTCTTTTATCTATCTATCCTGAAAAAAATGAATCTTTATCCCATCTGAATTATGTAGAAGGTTCACCTGAAATATCTCAGTCCCTAAGATATAAGTAAAGGCTTTTAGTGTACTCCACCCTTTGAAAGCGAAAAGAACAACGCGAGACCTGTCTATATCACTGTCCACATATCAAGGGCTGTAGAACACTATTCTACGTGTAGTGAAATATTTTGAAATTCTTAATCATTCTCTTATTATTCTTCACTGGTGGCACAATTTTATATGAAAGTTAAAACTTTATATTGTATATAAATAAAATATACAAGTGGTTTACTGGCTTGCTATTGGAGAAGCCTACTCGTATGTTCAGCAGCGGACGGTGACGGGCTGATAATAGCGACGATGATCATATGAATTATAACCATGGTTTGGAAAACAGCACAGTAAGATAAAACATTTTTGTTATGTAATTATTTTGTCATATGAATGTTATATGCCGGCTTAAGTCGTATAGAATACTATTTTTAGTCCATTACAATATAAAAGGTATTGGCTGATAGAAGATTTCGAAGTCTTCGCAATGAGTGTCCGTATATGAAGAGAGTCATGAGCGTAGTAAGAATATTAGGTCTGTAAGGATAAAGATATGGCACTCGGCGCTCTCTACCTCCCCGTAAGGGATTTGGTGTAAGGATAAAATAAAATTATTACTATAAAATATGACCTGTATTATCCAATACTGTTATTCCAAAATGTCCGGTTCATTGGTCATGGTTTCTGTTATGGTTTCAATAACTATTGATATCGTAAACTTTTATTGCCAACCATAAACTTAAATACCAATGTTTGTATTTCGAACTTCAAAAATAACAAACTTTCTTCCAAAGTTTCACTCTTCATTTTAGTCGTTTACGGGAATTTTTTGAAAATCCTCTTTCAGTAGTTGTTAACGCCATTATGGGAAGTTAATGTCTGAATTTCATGATTTTAGTTTCAGAATTTCGGTAGTTTTAGCTTTGACATGACGAATCATTCAGTATTTGTATTTTTATTTACATGGACATATACATATATGACTAGTTTTTGTGGCCTTTTAAACAAATGTACGTTATGAAATGTCCATAGTTGTTTAATCGTCTACAACTTTTGTATGGGACATAAAAATGTAATAAACATGTCTGTATGTACTTACATATGTAAATACGGAAATGTACGTTTCATATTTATATTTATTGTTTTTGCATAGCCTGTTTAAAATTATATACCTAAGCACTTTTAATTTATTTTGTTACTGGATTTTCGTATCAGTTGTTCATGAATAAACGTTCTTTGCCCCTTTCTTCGTAATCATCATCAGCCTATCTCAGTCCACTGCTGGACATAGCCCTCCCCAAAACGGGGTTTATGCACGTAATCTCCACGCTGGGCATGCGGATTGGAGATCGCAGGGCACAGCTTTTCGCACCGCCAACACTACTGCCCGTTGGCAGCCGGGTCATTTAGCTGTGCCTATTAGTACTTAGGCTGCGCTATACGGCAATTAACCGGTGGTCAATGCTTCGTCTGTTATAGCAGGGTGCACTGCGTGCAGATGAGGTTGGTTTGGACTCCTGATATGGTGGTTGAAACCCATTACATCCCCACTTTTCCCCACTTTCTTCGTAATACCAAATATAAATTAATATAACTGGAAAAAGTGAGTCACAAGGGGGCGTGAGAAGAATTTCAGCCGGGTAGGCTCGCAGTTTTGCGAACAGACGTCATACTAATTGCAGCTAAGGAGTCCAATTAAAATGTTCCTTTAATTTATCAACTGACGCGCCGTATACACGAGCGTAAAATTACCCAACCTCAGTTGTCCAATAATAGAGAGTCTATTTATAGACACAAGAATATCGCAGTTTGTATTACGGACCAATAATTCACTACATATGAGTTTTATTACCATACATATATACGTACATTATACAGTACACACATATACTCGTATGTGGTATCTGAAATCTTGGTTTCCTACAAGTTTTCTATTCATGCGTGGTTTAAATGGTATCTACTTGGTTTAAATTACTAACGTTGTATAATCACGCCAGGTACTTTATGGGGCTGAGACTGGGCACCTAAAAATTTTATCCAAAAAATTAAAAAACAAATTGCTGAGTAAATGGAACAAAATTTCGAAAATAGCTACAACGCAATGTTTCATGGCATTACCAATGTTTCAGGACAGAGATAAAGGCATATCTATTACGACTACCCAGAAGTTTTTAATTGGACCCTTTTAACGGGAAACTTCACGATGGTTTTATGAAAAGTAAATTAGTCTTCGTCCATACTCAGATGACGTAATTTTTATGTAACATAATGTGTTATCAAATACATAACGAGATCGTACAAATATACATATGTATATGCATTAGTGAATTTAACAATGAAAATATAAAAATTACTCCATTGGCTTCTGAGGTTCGATAACAGGAAGCTAGCTCAATATGGATGGTTCAAGCCTCTTATCTTTGCAATTCTAATACATTTATATATAGTACTGTATTTTTACATATTCTTATCTAAAATTTTGATAAAATTGGGATTATCGACAGCTTGAATTTTGCTAAGAAGAGACTAATATTTATCTTAAGGCAGTAATTTAGGAGCTGCATTTAAAAGAATTAATTTGCGAGGAATAAAAAGTGAAGTTTTTTTTATCTTTTTGCCAGCATCCTCACGGGGTAATCAGAGAGCAACAACTGCCAAACATCTCTAGCCTTAAACACAAAATGTGTTTCTATTACGTACACTGTACACTTTATTGAAACATATCCGTCGTTTTTGGAGATTTCTCACTCCCCATTAGCCGGTATCTGACTTACATTGTTGCAATACTGGTTTTGGTTGGCTTTCGAATGATATTCAATTTTGCTGGAAAGGAATATGGCCATTTATAAACATCCAAAATTACGGTTGGTTTCAAAATAAGAAAGTACTTATGTGTGGCTAGCTATGCCTGCGACTTCGTTCGCATGGGAGTCAAACTTTTTTCTAAAATTAAAGTAGCCTGAATTACTCCTTATAACATCAGCTATCTACCAGTGAAAGTCCCGTCAAAATCGGTTCCGCCGTTCCAGACATTAACCGGAACAAACAGACAAATAAACAGACAGATAGATAGCGAAAAATGGTAAAAAATGTTATTTTGGTATATGTACCCTATATACATACATATGCATTTAGTAAAGAGGGCTTATTTTAATATTACAAACAGACACTCAAATTTTATTTATTTGTATAGATTTTGTAAACCCGACCTCCGCAGGTAGGAATTGTTTATTCAAATTGAAAGCATTCAAATTGAAAAAACCGTCATAAAATTCCTGGGCGATATTATAATATGTAGATGTGTAAGGACTTGTTTTAAATGAGTGGACTGGTAAAAAAATGTCATCATCACCGGTTATTACTGGTTATTACTGGTTATTACGAATAACTGCATTTTAGAATAAGCGGATGGTTTTTTTTACACAAATGATGATGTGTTTAAATTATGTATAGTATTTATAAGAAAGTTGATTTTAAGGTCATTACCCTTTATTGATTAATTGGATATACTCTGGATTGCTCCTTAATCCTTCCTACTTCTTTCTTCAAGCATTAGATTATTGGAAATATTACCTGCGGTTCATTTCATTTAAAAACATTTTGACCCTAAGATTTTAAACCACAATTTATAGTCAATTATAATAATGTTTGATTAGCTCCACAATGTTTAAAATGACTCCATATAAGCTTTTTGTGATGGAAATACATATATCCATGTATATATAATATCCCATTCCATATTTAGCATGTATGTTTTAATACAGGGGTTAAAATGGTGCTAATAGTCCATAGTTAAAATTATTTCCTATTTTTTATTCGGTGTATAATGATTAAATAAAATATATAATCATACTGCAACTGCAGTGCACAAATTACCACGATAAACTAAATGTTCGCAAATATAATACAAAGGACAAATATAAATAACTATTAGATGTCTAAATTCAGTTAATAAAAATTACATTAATACTTACGTTGATTCATAATGGTGCAGTAATTTGTTTTTTAAACTTCAATTTGGTTCATAAATTATTTACATTCAAAAATTAATAGGCTGATTTCACTAGAAAAATTATGGCACTTAATAAATCCGTTAGTAGACACATTTTTTTTAAAATAAAACAACGTTATTCGAAAAAGGAACAAAATTAAAATGAATAAAACTGCCAGCAGTGGAAAGCCTTGCGCGTATTGTCGCCCGCTGCCGGTTACAATAACGTTGTGAGACGAATCAATAAATACGTTTGTAATTGTTACCCAGCGAGGCTTTTAACCATCTTCAAGAAAGATTAACCCAAAAATTCTAGACGCGACGATAATCGAAAAGACGTGTCGAGCCTCTGAGAGGCTGCATAGATTGTAATAAACTAGATTGACCTTGTCGTACACAGTTTAACGGTACTTCTGTTACATTGTTGTTACCATGACGAAAAATTTTAATTTACTATTTGTATATATTAACAATTACAAAGACGTTAACATTGTATTGTTTAAAATTACAATATTGTTGTGAACGTGAAACAAACTGAATCTATTGTGTAGGACAGCGGCAGTAGGTATTTTATAATATACAAACATACATATACATACATATGTGCGAGGAGAAATGTATGTATCTTGTAAAGTGCAGGGATAGGTTCATATTAATAAACGTACAGTATCCTACATTTAGTTGAAACCATATATAAATGTACTGTCGCATCTCCGTAAGAATATCTTATTTCGCAAACTCTGTGACATTCATTTTTAAGGAAAAAATGTAAACAGATACGAAGTAGAAAACGATTTTCGACTGCATAATAAAGATATCATGACCGTATGACTGTTTTGCATCGGCAATAGCTGGCTTATGGTGATGGCTTATGGCCACTTAACTTCTATCGAAACAAAGGATGACTTTGAACACGTATAATGAATGAGGAAAGTGAATAGAATAAAGTAATATGTTTAGTTTTGGGACAAAGTACTTTGTACT
This sequence comes from Microceris scylla, assembly GCA_018245595.1. Taxonomy (NCBI): domain Eukaryota; kingdom Metazoa; phylum Arthropoda; class Insecta; order Lepidoptera; family Hesperiidae; genus Microceris; species Microceris scylla. The sequence continues at coordinate 7,247 of DWDT01001424.1, read as the reverse complement.
ATATATAGTTAGGCGCAGGCGCCGAGGGTGTCCAACACGGACCTATTTTGCCCAAATAGGTCAGATTCTGGCTGATCCCGGAGTTAGACGTTCTTTATACAGACGTGCGCATGTGATGAAGATACTGAATGTCGAAGAAACAGGTCAGGTCGGTCAAGTTTTCTAACAAATATTGGGTAGTTGTAGCTCTCTGTTTGTCTTGTAAGGAATCCGGCATGTTGATACAATAATAATGTACTCATATGTATAAGATACGTAACACGGTCAGTATTTTTTCTGCAATTTTACTTTTCCATTTTGTATATATATTTGATTATATGTTAAAATATATGAGATGTTTTCTTTATTATGATTTTATTTCGTTTAGTCAATAATTAGGATGAATGTGTAATTAATATTTTGTAAATAAGATTGAGCATTATTTAATTCACCTACTTTCAATGTATAGGCTCTATTCAATAATAACTTTACTGTCTACTGTAGATAGAAGATGCACCTACCAATATCTTCACGTGTACCAGAAAGTGGGTTCTAAGATGTAGTTGGAAAATCTAGGTTGAACGTACTTTGCGAACACAGTAGTCGCTTATTAGAGCCTTGACAGAATTCTGCCCCGTGACATCCAAGCTTTGCGACCGAAGACGTAAGACTAGGAAAGGTTTTATTAAACCTTGTCTTGAAGAGTCCCAGTGGTATTTTCCCTACGAGATAAGCAGAGGGGTGTACTTAGGACTCACCAACTACGTTATATGTTTCATGAACTAGCAAGTAAGCCTATGGTACTAATGAGAATTTTAAGTAAAAAAAACCCCAGTAACACTGCACGACCTGGAGATCGAATCCAGGACATTTCGATCAGCAGTCGCCGTCCTACTACTAGACGAATGAGGCAGTTAAATTGAAATAATGGGACAATGAAGCGGAATATGATATGCAATGTCAACTACAGGTTTCCCTTTTATTGTAAAAAACAATAAAGTTAAACAAGAGATACATATTCCGTAGAGCAACGAGCACACTCACGTTTCTTCGCTAAATCCCTTATCTAAAGTAATCTATAACGACACCTTGTACTTTAGAGCGGCGAAGTGCATTTTTACTGCATTTCAATTAAGTAATTTTAAGCCTTAATAGAAATCATCGGCACATAATCGAATCACGTATGTATATAGATTTATCGCGTTACCAACTTAAAATACTGCATATACAAGGTAATATTCTGTGACTAAGAACATTGCTCTTACCTTGCTTGCCTTCATATCTTGCTTTGATAATCACGAAACATTTAACAACAAAATAAATAGTCGGTCTGGTCTGGTGCTTGGTGTATGGCAATAAGCTCACCCCCTATTCTATATTGGCACGTAGAACATAACTTGTGAATCATGTGAGTGTACTATATTCCTCTGGCTACCCCATCGAGGAATAGAGGTATGAAATTAAAACAACATAGTCGATATCTACTTATTATGTTTATGTTCCTTAAAAGACTAAACTCAATTAAATTGCAACAGGATTGATTATTGTATCTTTTTATTCATATATCTGTGTATCGCGTCGTGGGAACGAGGACATTTTTCATTCATTCATTTTTCGCACGTTCTTTTCGTGTCATTGTTAGTTTTACACTTAGTTTTTCCGTCAATATACTTCGATCGAATACCTTGCACACATGATTTTAAATTCATATTATCATAGTAGAAAGAAGTGTTCAAACAGTGATAAATGTAGAAGGAGCACCTACGTCAGAAGAAATGTCATCGTGTCCGGTTTGGTGTGAGTTTATTGCATTTTATGGGTTTAATTTTTCCGTTTCCCTTTAGTCGTGTCGGAGATTATCAGGTATAAACAGACAGACAAAAATTCTAAATTTGAGATTTTGGCGTATATACCGTATATAATTTCACATGCACTTATTGAAAACCTGTTATTTTGATATTACAAACAGATACTTCAATTTTGTTTATACGAGAACATACATAATATGTATAGATGTAGATATCAATAACTATTGTTAACGATCAGCATGTTTATTGCCAAACGGCAGTTTCAACTGATACAAAAACTGCATCTAAATATAAAAACTGCATCAAAACTGCAGAAGGATTGCAGTGCTAGTTACGTCTAAAGCAGTCCGTGTGCGTAGACATACACGTCATATAAAAAGATTTGAAATGATACCTGCGCGCTCATGATGTACGTTGCAATAAAAAGTATAAACATGACGTCAACTGCTACTGTGTTTTTTAATCTTCAGATAAAGCGACGCCTACGTCACTGAAGATGCTCGGAGAAGTCGCTAGTGGTAATGAGTCACTAAGCTGTTAACTGACCAAAAATGTGATCCTGACCTATCAGGATTACAAAGGTCAGAACGTTTTCTGTCAATTACACAGGTATGCGATGTTTTCTGCTTGAGATAAGTAAGTAGTATTGACGGTAGGTATTAAGTATTTGGCTGTACAGATAATAGAAAAAAAACTTTCATAATAATCGTTGAATGCCTCGTTGGTCAAGTGGTTGCAAGCGCGACTGTTGTTCGAGAGGTTTTAGGTTCAATTTCTGGGTCGCGTGCTATTGAATTTTCCCATAGAAATTTCTAGTAGTGGCTCAGCCTGATTCTGGGATGTAGCAATAGGCTCGAATCCATTCTGTGGTGGGACGTAAATGTATCTGGTGAAATGTTGGAGTGTACTAGACTCCCTGCATACCCTTTTTAGTACTAAAGGCGTGATGTTGCGATGAATATATTTGTTATGTTATTATTATATTGCCTGAAATAAAATAACTATTAGATATTACTAAAAATAAAAGAAAGTTAAAACTTTTAACATTTATTACGCATCTATGAATTGAAAAGAGACTTTCCTAGTTTTATTCTGTTTGATGAGGTCGCCTGGCTGCGGCGGCGATAATGACTGCTGCCTGTAGAACTCTGTAATAATAATAAATTTATTCAAAATTCATAAATTACACTCTTCGAATGAGATACAGTTAACTACGGTAGCATATATGCATACAAGGAAAGGTTATACAAATTTAAGTCTCGTAAAATCTGTTCAAGTTTTGGCTGCGAAGGCGTAATCATCCTACTTTCTTTGGCAGAAGAGTGCAGCGTAGATGCTAGGGTCTGTTCAGTGCTGTGAGAAAGGCTAGTCATGTGGAATGTACACATTAGTACGTAGATCGGTGGTGGTGACAGAATGTATGTACTTGTATGGTGTAAGTGGTGGTGGAGGCGAGAAGGGATTTATATTATTTGTTCATGTTGTTGATGTCGATGACGGTGGTGATCATGATGTTGAAAGTAATAAAATGATAATGATCCAAGTTGCCTAGTTCCATGATGTATTGTAACTAAGGGTGTGTTAAAAATAGTATGCTCATATAATACGAACCTTGTGGTCCGACCCTCGACTCATTGGACAGCAGTACAGGTCCCAAGAACGTCGTGAGCAAGGATCCTAATGTCGTCGTTAGTAATATAGCAATAACGATTATATTCGAGTGCTGTTTCGCGATCCATTCATCTTGGCTAGCAGTGCCTTCAGTCCACAGTGAATCAGTTGCCACTCGCACAAGTACAGCCTGAAAATATATAAACTGGTTGATTTTTCAGCGTTTCACTTTGTAAGTATTCAAACATTTTCAGGTTTAGGTTTCATTGCACTTGTATTATGAATGATAAACAAGAAGGCTCTTCTTCTGGAATAAGGATATTTGGAGAAAATACTTTTTTTTCGTTTCGTTTCGAAACATACTTCATAATCATATAAGAAAAAATACACTTTCTTTGCTTTATTTTTTTTTTTGAATACCATAAAATTCGAGTTCTCTTTTTTGAACAATTATTTTTAGAATTGTTGAAATTGAAATAAAAAGTCAAAATCCCTTTAAATTTATATAACTCACACACACACACATACGCAGAGACTCACACACACACACACACACATAATATATACATATGGTTCTAATTGATATACACATATTACATTAAACAAGTACACATTTACTGCATGCGGTATATTACTTAGCTATACATATTGAATTTAACTATTTAACCTGCTAACATAACAATTATATAAACAGTTTGTACATAGTAAGAAAAACGCGTCCGTTATAAATTAAACGTTTACGTATGTACACAGTGCGCGCGGCCGCATTGTTGAAATATTACATAAAACATAATTACGCCCGTATAATGATTAGCAGCATCATTAGCCCTCTGTTTGATTTGGGCTTCAAGGACAAACACGGTGCCGCGGAGATAGCAACTGTGTGCTTCGTAAAACCCAACCTAAACATTGAAATACAGAGCGTAAATACACGAGCACGTGAGACACCGTATATAATTCGTTGGTAAATGTAGTTATCGACTTTACAAAATGGTGATTTTTTAGTATTCACAGAACGCTAAGGCAAATGAAGATGTTGTTTGCGTTCGAGTGTTATTTTTCTTCCGTTTATACAATTTGCTCACGTTGGCGACGGTTTAGTAGTTATGATTAATACTATTCACGGTATGAACTGCGTGTAACCTGCGTGTAACCTGCGTACGTGTATGAACAAATGAAGAATGTAGAAGAAGCATGATAGGTCTATAAGGATAATTGGTGTTATAATAATAGTCCTCGATACTTAGTAAATACACAGAAAGAAAATAAACCGAAGGAAAACAAACAGGAGAATATTAGGAATGTTTTCCTATAATATTAAATCATTGTTTGCTGTTTTTCTGTGTTTTTCGAATACAACCAAGGTTCTTAACATGAAACTTGACCAGGTACTTGGTATGCAAGTTTGCCACACCATAGGCCACATTTTTGCTTTCCATCGGGCAAAACTATGGCCAATTGCTGGTCTATACTGAGAAAAAAAAACTGAAGAGATGTATTCAAATAGCCGCGTTATTCTTTGACGTTAACTTAATCGACATAACCTTATGACATAAGTCGACGTCTTGTTTTATTTATCTAATCACGATTTTAGAAAAGCTCTGTTATAAATTATATTTTATTAATTATTAATTCTATAGTGATTATCTCCTTAATCGAGTGATCGAGAGGTCGTGGGCTCCAATCCCCGATCGGGTACTATTGGATTTTTCTAGCTTAGATGTTCAAAGTAGAACGTTTTAGTAGTGGCTCGGATTCTGGGTCTGTGGAACGTGAACGTAACTGTTGAAACTTGTACTCCACTTCTTTGCCCACCCCTTCGCGGATTTCAGGTGTGATATTGTGTGATTAATGTTTAGTGTGTAGGTACACGTTCCTAAAAACAATCCTGGCGGCGCGAATGTTACAGTTCAAAATAAAAGTGGACCAGAGGCGCACATAGTTTACGATACACGTAGCGCGACCAAATATATGGTTTTATACCGTTACAGCTTGAAATACTGTGGTCGGCCTGTGAGGCTTTGTTACAATTTATTTACGTAGGTCGCGAACTTAATATTTATATGCGTTTGATGGTACACACTGTGTAGTTATGAACTGTTACTATGGTTACTAACACAATCTAAACGTCCGTATATGTACTTACATGTTTACCACTTCATAGACCCCCGCTACTCACACTCACCTCTCAGGATGAGAAGTGTTAAGGCCAGAGTCTATCGTACTGGTCGAGTGCTGGTAGGCAGTCTAACATGTTTATATAGTGTATTAATAAAAACATTTGACATTTTAATCAACCTAGGACAAAGTTGGTAAGGCCGAAAGACGTTTATGGCTTTGTACGACCCTGACTTGTCAAAGTGATTTGCATTTTTATGATTGAGTTTAACTTGTTTTCTTTCTTTTTGCTTTTTAGTTGTCCTCGGGTTTATTTTACTGATTTTCTTAGTTTTACCGGAAGAGCACTAAGAGCTAAGAGAACTCGGAGAGATTTAAGAGTGAACATTACTAAGTGTAATTAGTCGCTGGAGAAATCGCAACGAGAAAGTTTTTCTTTGCTTCAAGAAGGATAGGAAGAATTATCCAGCATGCCTAAGGATATTTTTGGTTACATTCGGACTGAGTCTCGGTCGTAGATATAAAATTAGATCTATGGATTACGAAAACAGTGGCAGACAACAAAGTATACAGTATTTTGGAAAGATAGTAATCACAAAAAATCGTTTTTATAAATTAGCGACATATGTATGTATATGTAGACCGTAAAAAGTTTTTGACGTGTCTTAGCTGGATCTAGTCCATTACGAGTGATTAAATATTAACGGTGTCGTATTTTTCTTCTTTCAGTTTGATTTAAAAGTTTACAGATTTTTCAATCTCACTAAAACCCTTTACATTTGTAAAATATAATTGTAATTACGAGTATGATGTTATTATTATATGGTTACGCGAGGTCTGTTTAGAGGTAGGCAGAGACCAATGAATGCCTAATGTCTCTATCCTTGCAGACCTGACGTGTCTCTGCTTTATTCATCAGTCTTCGTATTCATGAAGTAAGTAATATTTTGTAGTTTACTTAAAACATTACCTGTAAAATAAATAGAAGGGTATTGTTTGAATAGCAATGTTCTTGTCAAATATAAGCTGTTCTTGAACAGTAACACTTTTGGCGGTCCGCTGAAGCGTTCGATACAGTCACCGTACGCGCGATATTCAATCCGATATTGTTGAGTGCTGCGGAATTTCTGCGTGTTTTCCCTCCATTTGAAGCATATAATATGAACATATATGTATGGGTGGAAATATATTGATATTGAATGTATGATTACGTATCCGATAACCCGATAAGGTGCTATTATTGAGCTATGTCATCATGTCAGGGCTCTTACGGGTTAGGTGGAGAGCACGGAATGTCAAATATCTTTATTAACATTGATGACTCTCTTCATGCTTACATAATCTGACCTATTCAGTCAAGACACCATTAAACTACTTTAGTGTTATAATATATGGTTTACCAATAATAACTTAATTAGAATCCATTTTGTAATTGTCACGGAACAGCAAGTACGACGGTCATTTAGTGTAATTAAAAAGGTTTGAACAATTTTATAATATTTAGCCGTTAACCAAATGTTTCAATTCTCACATTTTTCATTAATGAATCATCATGGTCATCATCATCAGCCTACTTCCGCCCACTGCTGGACATAGGCCTCTTCAATAGCACGCCACTGAACTCGATCTTCAGCTCTGCGTATCCAACCACTGCCAGCCACTTTGCGTATATCGTCACTCCACCTAGCTGGAGGGCGTCCTATGCTACGTTTGCCAAGTCGCGGTCTCCAC
>DWDT01001423.1:0-15992 GCA_018245595.1 Microceris scylla | reverse complement strand
ACCACCTATTCCATAGTGGGACGTAAACGTAACCGGTGAAACGTGGGAGTGTACTGCATTCCTCTGCCTACCTCTTCGGGGATTATAGGCGTGAAGTTACTAATATTTATATACAAAATATGATTTTACGCATTACGCATTACATTAGAAAGATTATTAATAACTAAGTAGTCGGTATGTTTCTGACGTGATTCTCTTACGTACGTACAATCTATTTTTATTGTTTCTTTTATTGTAGAAGTCGACAAACTGCCAAGAAATTAATTGTACAATATTTCAGCTGAATAAACCAATGTGCAAAAGAACACATAACAAACATAGCTATTTATATATATAATTAGCATAGTGCATACGGAATTCGAACAAACTGGATAGTACGTAGAATCGCCAAATTTAAAACCAACTTCCTGTTCCACAACTAAACGGTAACAAAATTTGTTCCTCGAACAAAATGAAAACGAGAACCGAAGTTATTTCACCTACGTTCTCGTGGTATACATATAATGTTTTTATATTAATGTGGCTTTTGACTCGTAAATTATATATTAAACATGAGTTAATGCTAGTAACTATCACACAATGGATCTATCTCATTCCACAATGCTATTACCATACAAAACATCAGCACCTCATTTGAATAAAGCGATCTCTATAATCTGAGCGATTTCTGGCTTTCCCTATCTCTACTATATATGTCGATATGACTGAATGGATCAAGGGGATGTTGAAAATAAATCGTTTCAGATGCATATTGTTTGTCCAGACAATTATTTTAATATCCGAACCTACGTGTTCTCCAATGTAATTAATGATTAATATGTAGGTATATTTAATAGTTACTTTAACTGTTAGTTTCGTGAGTGTTTATACACCTTAAAATATATGTACCGCCTTAACTCACGTACATTTCTCGAGGTCCTTCATCATAAGCTCCCGCCGTGTGCACCGACCTCGCTCTTCGGTCAGTTCATACCATCAAGTCAGTCAATATCATCAGTTACTTTAACACTTACAGAGCTCTACAAAAAGTTGTAACAACGTAGTCTTTGATCATTAACAGATTCAGTTTATTTTGACTTCATTTTTTATGTCAATATGCTCACACCTGGGACGCACAGCTAGTGAGAAGTGAGCGTACAAAACCCCACTGCCTAGCCCTTCGGGGAAAGGAGGGCCCTTATTTTATGTTATCTACATGTTTTTAATTTGCAGTTCTGCTCCATATTTTCATATAATGCATACCTCTGTAATCGAAGCGACACCCTGGCTGCCTGGTGCCGCCATTAGGGTAGAAGTCGATGTGGCCGAGCGGTGACGCGAAGCCCAAGTAGCCACCGCATGTATGGATCACCTCGACGTGCCGGGCGTCATGTTTGTCCAGACGAGCGTCTTTATTACCGAGAGTGAACAATGGCAGTGCTGGGTCCAGACCTGATACGAATAAAATTATTTTATCGCAACAAATATGGGTATACAAAGTCTAAAACACCTGCAAGGCCTGCAATTTATAAAAGAAAATAAAAAGTGATAATCCACTTGTGGTAACCCTGTTGTTCCCAGAGCAGACCCATATCCAATAGTTGAACGAAAAGTGTTGATGAATCTCCCTGATATACGAGTGGTAGCCACATCTCGTTAAAAAGTAGGTCTCCGTCTTATCAGGTGGAATAACGACCTCAAGGAAAGTGAAAGAACAGGACCGATTGATCCAGGGGATAACATGATCTCATATGAAGTGAATCAGTTGAATAACTGATACATGATTTCAAATAACTCTGAAGTAGGTACTACCCTAGATTGCGCAAAGAGGTGTTGGCATTTCAGAGAATTTCATTTAATAGCCTCTTGGCTTGCAATGTGATTTAAATGGCTTTTGACACTATTTTAATTAGATTAATTTGATACACATTCATGCACATGGTTTTTATATGAGAAACTACGATCAACTTTTCTATGTTTCTTGAATGGCAAGAAATATTGGCTTCGAAAATATAACGTTTTGAAAACATAAACTTCATCACTTTGAATTGGCTTCGAAACATGACTTTGTAAAATCATAATGGTAATAATAACCAGTAGTTATAAATAGCACAAAAAGGACAACAAATTTTTGAACTGAACTAACCGAAACATATCGTTGCAGAAAACTCAAAACAGCCCCGGTGTTTCGCGAAAACAATTTTAAAATTGTTAACAACTTGCGCCGAGTTTTTGTAGAATTGGATTCAGAAAACTAAATCCGTTTGGGTACACACTAGCAGCAACGAGAACGTAACTGGGTGACAACTCCGCAGGCACACGTGGCTTTAACGTATGTTATAAAATATTTCTAAAGTTAGATCCGTATTGTTTCCTTTTGTTGATTTACCCTGTTTGAGATTTTTTAGCTTTGTCACTAAATTTGAAATTTAAAAAATATGGTTATCAAGAAGACAAAGTGTACATAAAATACTTTGTTAATGTTCTTCCAAACATATATTTGATAAGAAGCGATTAATAGCGCCTATATTCTGGATGAGATTGCCGATAAGCAATATGTAAAGTTGAGAAAAGTCGCGCGTGGGATATCCACTCAAGAGTGAACTATTCGCAAATTATTACTCGTTATGTCAAAAGTTTCAAAGGGAGACGTGAACGAGAGTATGTCATCAACCCTTTTATTCGCCCTCCGTTCTTTGTCCATCAATCCTCCTGTCCTCTCATAATGAGAAGGTTACCGTCTGCCGCGCTTGCTGACGAAATGCGAGCTGGCAGATTTTAAAGGCGCCGGAAAATTAACGTGAACTCTAAGGCGTGTCGATTATCGCATGATGTTTACTTTTAGTAATATAGCAAATGACATTTAATTTCATGAAACCCCAATCAAACAAAAGATTATGAACGAACAATAGACACTTGCTGAAAGTGAATGCTAATCGAGCATGCAAATTATAAGTCCCCCATAAAAAGAATTGGACCCCAATTCATTTAAATATACACGTCTTGTTATAACTCGGGAATTGTTGCAAAAAATACCCTAAGGCCCTGTAAATCTTAGCTGTCTTCCTACACACATACATTACAGTCGTATCCTCTGATAGTAAATATTACTGCTTTGTGCAAAACCGAGAACAAAACGTTATAAAAGCTTTTTCGGCGCTTTATCTTGCTACTAACGAATTACAAGGTGCAATTATTCTAGAAATTTCGAATGGGAAAACAGCTCTTTAGTCTTTTAATGTTATCTTTTTAAATAACATATTAGGGATAAACACCTCCTGCAACTCTAAATTATACACAATTTATATATTTTTAATTGTGTACTATACAAACTCCGGTCGTGTTGTATAATGTATAATTATTATATATAAGCCTCCGTCTGCAGCTTAACGCGTTAAATAGCTCTGTAATTACCTAGGCACGGTGTTAATGTGGCCAATTTTGAAGCGGCAATTTAATGAGTTGCAAAAAGCCATATAATATGATTAGGACATGATTTTTGGTACATCAAAATTTACATATTATTCTCGAAAGGTATTATGAACAAACTTAACATTATTTAATAAGCAATAATAACAAATTTTTATTGCTTTTAAGTCCAACCAATTAAACAACGATTTACATTTTACTGTACAATTTAGGTTATAAGCAAACATTTTTCATAGTAATGAATTATTATTATCTATACAAATAAATAAAATTGGAGTGTCTATTTTTAATATTAAAATAACCGTTTTTTACTAAATGCACATGTAGGTATGTACCTATACACGATACTTATACCAATATAACATTTTTGACATTTTTTGTCTGTCTGTCTAGACAGACAAACAGACAGACAAAAATGTTCTGTCTGTAAAAACTGTAGCCGGTTGTAATCAGACAAAAACTGTATCCTGAATAAACAGACTGTTTGATCCGGCTAATCTCTGGAACGGCTAGACCGATTTTGACGGGACTTGAACTAGCAGATAGCTAATGTTACGGGGTGTAACTTAGGCTTTTTATTGAAGAAAAAGTTTTAGGGTTCCCTACAAAATCACTAAATCCCATAGAATGTAATATTCATGAAGACGAAGAACGAAGTTTCTGACACTTCAACCTTTTTTCGTTTATTTTATTATTTTGTATTCGAAACAACAAAAATAAAGAAAAATTGTATAGGTACCTGTTATTGTATCTATGGGTCCTTTTTTGACATAAGCACCAGCTATGCCCACCACATGGGCGCCGAGGCTGTGACCGATGAGATGCACATCGTCCATAGATACTCCTTCGCCACTCATGAAGTTCAGAAATTCAGTGAGTAAATGACCGACCATAGCCACATTGTAACTGGCCAGTATGTAGTTTACGTTGGCGGCGTTGCCCCAGTCAACCACAATTATGTTAATGTCGCTGACGTTGAGATAGGCTGTGGGTACAAAATTCATCGGAATTTTAAAATCTACAAACTTAAATAAACGCAATTACTCAGAAACAGCACTATTTTGCTTTGATACCCAAAGTATAAAGTGCTGGACATGCAAAAAGTTTATATACTTAGACACTCTTGAAAAACATTAATCTTTGCCCTATTGAACTCATACAATAAGTAACAGAAACAGAAAATATTAAAAATCGTATGTTTTTCATGCTTAAATCTCGTATGTTTTTCGAGAAGGCTTAACTAGTTTAGAACCTATACAAAGTCCTTAATCAGCTCCCGGCGATTGCAGGGAGTTCGCAACGAAGACTAGTCGGGACTAATGGCTAACTAGTCGTGCCGTCCCGGAAAACACGTGAGTTGAGCCGGTACATATTACCATAGCATACCTTCTTTAATTGATTCAGGCATAGGACCGTCGCCATGATTCAGCCAACCGTGCGCAAGTACTTTCACTTTGTTGTCGAAATTGAAGTAGGAATCTTGTAACGACGTTGAATCATTAATTTTGAGAACTTGATAAACGTATGGATTTCTTCTGGAAATGGTTAATACTTAGATAAAAAATTTACTTTGGAGTTATTTAATATAATAATGATAATAATAAAAAAATATTTCAGACCTTTTCAGTCCATATACGTGTACATACATTAATTAGGTTAGCGTAACACCACTGCTTACAACTATGTTAGTAGAAACACAACACAAAAACAACAACAAACAAAATACATTCATGAGTTCATGTAATTCCAATGCTTACTACTATGTTAGTAAAAATAGAATAAAATAAAGTAAAGTAAAATGAAATAAAGTAAAGTAAAGTCAAATGAAAATTTAAGAGCAGTGTAATTCCCTCAAAGACAACAACATTTATCTGTTCCGCTAATGTATCAGTTACAACTTACTATCAGGCAGTAGGTATGTGTCTTACCTTAACCATAGAATAAAATTAGATATATTATCCACCCGGATATTGCGTATTAAGTTCTTAAATTTAGCTAAGACACAAATAATTGAAATAAGGTAACATAACAGTATTTACTCTTCCCAGAAGTGCACCTGCCCAGAAGTTTTTACTCTTCCCAGTAGTATTTACGTTCATAAATATTACACATTACCCAGTATCTCCTGTGTAAATAGGTACTCTATAAATAAGCGAGCGATTTCAAGTACTCATTTAATAAATATTCCAGCAATAACCTTATCCATTGTACCTATAATATAATTAAATATCTGTGTAAATGTAAATATCTTTGTAAAGAATAAAAGGACTGTTAAATCGACTACGCATTGTCACAATATTATATATATAAACTGTAAAAATGACATTTTCTTTCATGAGTAGGTACTTAAAATTTGTAAAATTTGTAAAATGAGTAGGTACTTAAAAAAAAATTTTTAGTAGAGACTCGGAGTCTGTATCTGTGCTCGGTGTATAGCAACAAAGTCGTAACCTATTCCATGAGAGTTAAACGTAACTCCTCTGCCTACCCCTTCAGGGATTACAGACGATATGTCACGTAGATTAAACAAAAGACAAAAAATGTTAATAGTTATTTTAAATTTAAGGCTTAAATAACGTCGTCCTTGTAGTGCAAAGTAATGTAATTTCTAAATTTGTTATAATGTAAAAGTAGGTAAATACCTGTTCTTTACTTTTAAGTATAGTATTTGAAATGTGATCCTCTTTTAATTCTGGTTCTAAATTTTTTATATACATTCCTTCTGAGAAACCTCTATTTGCAACTTCAGTTTTCAAGCCATTACAATGATATTTATTATTATTGCCATCATTGTACCATCACGCCAAGTTCTTATGAGGCCGGCAAAGAGCACCGAGTACCAAATATTCTTACATGCCTAACCTGTTTTATCCGTATTTGTCACCTTCTTTTTCACCTTTTCCATATATGCACGCCACTTTTGAGGATTTTGTGTAAGACACAGATATACTTACAAGTTTGGAAGATTTCGTGTAAGACAATGATGTAAGTACCTAGTAAATAGCCGGAACTCGACATCTCGTTCGTAAACCCAGGCCCACAGCCGGGTCTCGTTGGGTGCGGGCACAGCAGCATACCTCTGTACACTCGCGAACCACACTGGATCGTATGGAGGCGGAGTATCCCATTGAATAGCTAGACCTGACAAAAAATGTAACCTTATATCTAATTGTAAAATTGTCTTCCATTATCCACCAAAAGTTGACTGACAAAAAATTCAAGCAGACAATTGCGCTTTTGTTAACTTTGCTATGTATATTGTTTCGTGAGTATTTGTAGACATGATTAAATATGTACCGGCTTAGCCGACTAGTTTCGTACCTTTACGAGGTTCTTCCTCATGAGCTCCCGTCGCTTGCAGCGCGGTCGCGGCGGAGACTGCTCATGACCTTGTATAGATCCGAAACTATTTGGGCCATCCCGAAAAACGTTCATGAGTTAAGCCGGTACATATTTAATCATTTGTAAACTGTATTATGAGATGTTATAGTATAGAACTTACGAAATAAAATCAGGGTTAATTTTCGTTTCATTCACATAGCGAGGGTAAACGATGAAAAAGAGCAAAACGCACTTTAAGTTGCGTAAGTTAAGTATTATGTTACATCTACACACATGTAGAGTATACACTTATATTGTTATACAATGCAGTGCACAAACAAAATGTGCTCTTGGACGTGAAAAGTCCGTTAATCCACACTTGCCAGCGTGGCAAAATTGACCTTAACCTTCTCATTTTCAGAGGAGACCCCTATCCAACAGTGGCACTATAAAAGAGTCGAAAAAAAATAGACCATAAGACCGTGGTTTCTTGTTTTCATTTTATTTTATATACCACATGGATTGCAATAACAAAACAAGCTGCACTTAGTTTAAGTATCTTGCAAAGAGCAGAGCAAACTAAAATTTTATCGAAACTGCGCGCGAGCACTTACCCCTTCAAACGAGTGTACAAAGACATTCTGAAACAATCTAAGTAGAATGTATGTATGTACATATATATATATAAACATATGTAGATATTTTTGCTTCCAGATATAGAACAAACACTTGTGTTCATCATAGAAACATTTATTCTAAGTGAGAATCGCACCTACGACTAACCACTAGCCACTGCACCAACGGAACAGTCAAAATATTCCTGTTATATCCATTTACCTACTTAAATGCATCTTGCTTTCCAACTTTTATAGGAACATCATCAATACACCTTCAAGCGTTTGTATTATTCGAATATGATTGAGCTATTTCGCAGAATCCACCGCAAAACACCAGCACCGCACCGTAAAAAAGACTTTTAAGTTTCAGAATTGTGTCCTGTTAGTCAGATATTTTCGACAATCTTTGTAAAGAAATTAGCCAACAAATAAGCCAAAATTACGTGTGCCCACGGACGGTCATTTATACTTCCAATGGCCGAAGCTAACTTAGCTAATCAAATTATTAGTTAGTATTACTTGTCAATAAGACGGACGAGACAATTGATAAATGTTGAACACAACAGGACATTAGCAGCTAGTTGGTATGTACTTTAGTTATTAATTTGGTAATGATATTAAACGTGATATTAACAAATGATACTAAACAGACAACTCTGTTTTTCCCGAGTTTAATAGTGGAATGATAAAGAAGTAGTTTATAATGATGATGTTTTTATTTAGTAGTCTTATCAGCAGGTTGTATATCCTAATTGCATACCGTAATGAGACAGCTTTCCTAATTCCATAGCTTGATGAAAATACGACATAGATACATACTAACGTATTAACGTAGACAACATCCGGTTACACATGTTAGTAGTCACATGTCATACACCACGAGCGACTCCAATACAAATACAATTGAGATTCATATCTCTCGATTGACATGCAAAGAAAGTTTAAACGTTTTATTTTTTGTTTTCAACACCATACGGCGCATTAGATGTGAAAGCGTGTTGATAAATAATACTATAGAGTTTAGAAATCATATAATATTGTTAATAAAGCATAAAAATGATCAAAGACAAGGTGGTTAATGAAATAGATAGCTTATAATATAATATGTACCATAACAATTATAATGACCGGTAAAAAACAGTGGACAGTGTTGTTGTTTCTTGAAATTAATGAAAAATATCAACAGAAGTTCTATAAATCTGTGATGTTATTAATGTTTATACTATAGATACGGCTTTGAATGTAGCGAACATTTCAGTTGTTTATTGCTTTTCATATTCAATTCTTTAAGGTAATTACAATTATCATTTGTGTAACATTAATTTCGATTTATGTTTACCGCGTATATTCATAGACTAATAACATTAATTTAATTTAATAATTCATACATTAATTACCAATAATAATGAATACCTTTTACAAGACCGTACACGAGATATTAAAAAAAGTAGAACGTGACATACATACAACTTTTAATATAATATAGACTACGTGCAGACACAAACGTTAATTCAAAAAAACCCAAACCTGAACACACAAGGAATACAAGTAAGAACATTCCTACAATTTTCACTTTTGAATAACTTCAATTTGATTAAACAGAAAACTTTATTTCGCGCAATAGTTGAATGGTTGTGGGACTTTAAACTAAACGGAATATTCATTTTGACGCTATATCCAGTAACGGACCGATAGCGAGGACTCCCACATTTTCACTGGCTGCGTGAGGTCGGCATGGAATTTAAATTCGCTTAGCGGTATATCGGGAATCATTACGATTCATAGTAAGCGTCGACCATTTCTACATCAAACATAATAATCAGACTACGTACGCACTTCCATTGGTATTTGTAATAATAATATACTACTTCCTACTGAATGAAATTGTAAGTATAAGAAAGAAACCTATCTAATCCACCAATCGGGTCCAAAATTTTCACGGTTAATTAATAATGATTATTGTTTTGTCCCATTGTTACCATTATATTATAATTAAAACGCTTTTTATGTAAGTAGACCAACAGATTAAATCTTTGTGTAGTGAATACCGTGGAAAATACTAAAACTACGCGATGAATGTAAAATGGAATTTATGTTTTATGCACGTTCACCGTGTCTTTAATTCCTATATACTCCTTACTGCTGAGCACATTTTTTTAGTAAATAGTAGTAGTAGTAAATAGCCTCATTTTATGCGTAAATATCTACGGCTAAAAGATCGGAATCTGATTTTCAATGCTATTGCTGCTAATGTCACTGTCTGTCATTTCAGATTAGTGCTAGTATCAAGTTCAGTTTGAATTTAAGAAGTACTAGAAATATACAGACACCAGCTAAATACGCCTAAATAAAAAAAAATAAGTTATCAATACTCATAAAGTCCCCATCATAATCATGGCTTTAAAAAGTAATAGTAAAAAAATACTGGAATTTTTAGAACTGGTTGGGCGTCTGAAGGTCTGTATATTTGAAGAAAATTACGAAATATTCGACATATTTAATTCATAGTTATCTGGTGTTATGTACAATATAATCAGTGTATTATTGGTTGTAGCATGAAAAAAGAACTGGTTGGGTTTTATGCGATATAAACGAATGTGAAAGTATTGCTGGCCATATGTATCGTATGGGAATGATGACTTTCCTGCTCACCGAAGAAAACAATACCACACAGCTGGACCGTGTTAAATGCCTCCAGATTGGTACGTCATTCATTTTTTCAATAGCAACATATAGGTAGGGGCAAAAGTAAATATTAGTACAGTCTTAAATATATATATTAGATGTCTGAATTAACAACTGATTATAATTTAGCTACTGCTACTGAAATTTCACGTTTCTCGCTGCTATAAGCTTGTACATGAAAAGTAATAAATTTGTTTATCCTCTTATGGTATAAATAATAGTGACTGTATAATTAATATGGTACAATTGATTATAATATAGTACAATTAATAATGGTATAATTAATAAGGTCACAACTTTTGACTTATAATCTTATGGCATACAATATTATGTCTCAGTATACATGGTGCTTAGGAATTTATGTGTAGACCTATTTTTTTACCAGAATACAGATTGTTTAAGCAGTTTACCCACTTTGAACCTGACTGTGCTGTGTTTATTGTTCTGGAGGTTTTCTATATTTTAATTTAATAATTACATTTATAGCAATGTAATGTAATTAGTTGCTTATAAATATTGCGAGTACATTTTAATTTCTTTGTCCTATACTACTCTGGAATGAACATCCAAGTTGAGTGTGATAGATCACTAACACAGGATTCTGTTGTTATGTTATTGTAAAACCTCTATAGAAGACTGTAATAGAATAATTCTATGCTATTTATTATGGTGTGGACCCCATGCTGACTTCAATCAAATACCTCAACATCATAGAAGGTTACTGCTGGTTGTAGAGACACCTGTCTCATTCCTGTAATTTGAAATGTACATGAGACCTACCAGATTAGATCACTAGTTGCCCAACTTCAAAGAATACATACAGATACTAAATATGTCATGAATAATAATGAGATTATGGATGTTAACCTATAATTGAACTTAAAACCATTTTTATATGTACAATTGTCGGAAAATCTGCTGACAAATTCTTTATATACATATAAGGTTTCATTGTTCAAATTGTTGTTATTTTAACTATGTAAATCACACTTGTAATACCGGAAGGTGGTTAGCCTATTGCACTACTCCAGCCATGGATGCAGACTCCAAGTCACTACTAGAAATTCTGAATTAGAAAAATGCAATAGCACCTGACCTGGGATTTGAACCCAGGACCTTCCGATTGACAGTCACACTTGAAACCACTTGATCAAAGAGGCAGTCATTTTGACAAGAGGTAGGGATATAGTGCATTCCTACAAGAGAACCAATAAAGAACCAATAAAACAATAAGGAAACCTCAGAGTGCTATAACTTTGTCTAATGTGTATGCAGTCTGCCAACTTTCACTTCTAATTCCATAATGTTGTCTAATGACTGTAATGTCTGCAAACTTTAAACCATGGCATGATAACAAAGATTTGTCAACCTTTATTATAATATTATCATATTGATCAAATGCAGGGGCATTATTCCATAATCAGAATCTATATGAATAATATTTTCATTAAATACTTTGTATAATTTGATTTCCAGCATTAGTTCATGACCTTGCAGAGTGCATTGTAGGTGATTTAACACCCCATTGTGGTGTTTCTGTGGAGGAAAAGCACCGACGGGAAGATGAGGCAATGAAAAAGATTGCTGAGCTCACAGGAATTGCTGGTGACAGGATGTATGACCTCTTCAAGGTAATTTTACCATAATTTATAGTACTATATTCATGTGCAATACAAGACATAATTTTTTTAAGGAGTTTCAGCAGTCTTAACACATTCTGTGCCACTACAATTTCCATTTAGGTCTCTTACATAGTAGGTAGACAGTACCAAGCACCAAATATCATTTTGCCCCCCTTCCAGACATGGTACTCCTCCTACATATATTACTCTCTTCATATATGATATTAATTTTGAAGATGTATACATCCCCCAACAAAAACAAATACTTGCATTTTGTTACTAATAGTGCTATTTCATCATACTATAAGCGTTGGTCCACAGAAGGACTACAATATAACTTGGATTGTTTATTTCACAAGATTATCAGGGCTAAAGGTAACCCAGGTCTAAGATAAGGTAACCCTATGTTGTTATTTGTTAATTGGTGTTAATCTGTTATTTCAAGGAAATTTCTACTCTGGACACTCTACTGAGTGTATTATGAAATACTGGCTTATGACAATCAATATAATTATACATTTTCATATTTTTCAGGAATATGAAAACCAAAGTACTCCAGAAGCGAAATTCGCAAAAGACCTTGATAAATATGATATGATTTTACAAGCTTTTGAATACGAGAAACGTGAGAATGCACCAAAAAAGCTTGAAGAGTTCTTTCAAGCCACTTATGGAAAGTTCAATCATCCATTCATTCAACAACTAGTTGATGAACTGTATAGCCAACGAGAAGCTTTTGAAAAGCAATGTCTAGTAAACGGCAATTCATAGAAGATATACTGAACGATCACTTTATCGCGTATATAATATACGTAGTCATATACCAAGATAACAACACTGTGTTAAATTATTATATTAAGTAATTCTTCTCATGATTCCAAAAATATTATCTCGAAGATATTAGTTAATTTTTTTGTTTATTTGGTAAATATAGACTGGAAAAAGGGTCTTAAAAATATTTTGATTTTTCTATTAGTCTACAGAAATACACAAATGTATTATTTATACTATTATTAAATATAAATATATTGTGAACATGCCTATATACTTTAAGGACATGATGATTTTTGAATTATGCAAACAGGTATTATCTGCGCTTAGGTAACAATTGCACAATATGTAGAACAAAACTTTATCATTGTATTTATATCATGACTTAAGATCCATTTGACAGCATATTAACAGCTAAAGTATCAGATTATTATCAATAATCGCAGTTCTACAAAGAACCCTCATTTAGTATTATTATGGTACCATCCATACTTCTAATAACATGTTTATTTTGTATGCGAAGCATATTTCAAACTCTAGTCGGTATTATTGACGTATTGTTAATATGTAGACATTCATTAATTATCACTTCAGTACCAAATAAATCACTATCCCTCAGAAATCTATTCATTCTATTGACTTTTTGTTCTCTTTTCTTTTGAAACAAAGAATAATTTTTATGTTCCATGTCATGTTATGATTTAAGTTTTCAGTAAAAGTATTTTATGTAAGTGAATGTTATCTAGATATGTAGGTTTAAAATGTACTATCATTTATTCATAGCTCTACTCTGAAAGACTCATAATATTACTAAAGTAGCAGGCAGATATGAGGTACATCAAAACACAAAGATAAATCGATATTAAATAAGAGTTGCATTATATCGATAGATCAAGCACGATAAGCTAATTTATGCAACAATTTAGAATGATTGTCAACACTCATTAAACGCTCAAAATTCAAAATTGTGACACTTCAAATCGAAAAGTAAACGCGAAACTGAAACATTCGAAATCAAATCGACCTCACATCTGAAACGGCCATAACGATCATACTTAATTTGAAAAATGTTGTCTCTCTTTCTCACTAAGAAAACGCTTGTCGCAGAATAAGAAATGGAGTGTTTTTACTAAAATAAAGAAATTCGTTTCCTCTTTTTCAAATCTCGCTACAAAACACTTAGCGTTGCGAAAGATATGAGACAGACGGTCTTTCTAAACTTATCGATTTTTCAAATAGAATATCGAAATCGATTTCCAAACCTGAAATGAAGAATAATAACCGTTTACGAACAATAACGAAACGCCCATAGTCAAGCATTATAAATTGAATGTCTATGGTGATTTTTCATATTAATTTTTATGTAGTAGTATTAGTTAAAAATATTACTCATCATTTTACACCATGAGTCTCAGACTACCTCCCAATGAACCACTCCCCGATATTTACAAGTTTATTGTCTGTCTAATAGTTATTTTGTTATGTGGATGTAATGTTTTTTAAAATAGTAATAGTTATGAAATAATACTCAGACCACAAAAAAATAATTTTCTTAATGTTTGTCTGTCAGTTGGTAGATCACAGCCATCATACAATCATATAGACCCGATTGTGTAACATTTGGTATGTTAATAACTTGATATCGAGGTCAAGACCATTCATTTAGCTCAAGGTCCTAGTCCATCTTTCTGTTCCATGGGAAAAGACCGTGAATAAGCAATGATTATATGAAAACTGTAAATGTACTGATTTTATCTTTATGTTGTATGATAAATAGATAATAACTTGTTACTGATGAAAATGTTTCTTTTGCATTGGAAAATACAACCTCCGTTAGTGAAAATGTCAATTGTTAATGTTTTTACTATTTGTAAATAAATTGAATTACTGAATTATTCATGAACTATGACATTGTAAAAGTAATTTGAATACCAAAAACACCAATGATTCACGTTCGTCATTGTAACAAAACATCCAAAGGGTTCCATGAAAATAAATGAGAATACATTAATAACATATATACACATCTTCATTTCGGATTCTTCTTAGGGATTCAGGATAAACAAGGAGCTGATTATGTAAGAATCACATAAAAGAGAAGTCGAACAGAAATGAAGACTTAATCAAGATATGGACAATTAAAATCCATTACAAGTGTGATTCTTTGTAACTAAGTATGTATTAGATTTGGATTCTGCTATTTAAAAAGGTTGAAAAGTACAATTTATGAAGCAATTAATGCTATTTTTTTTAATCCCAAATTATTTACAAGTAACATTGGTACACTAATACACTAATTGTAATTGACCTTAATGTGAACTATTTCAGACAAACCTGATGTCGAGTGTTTATTACCACCTGTTATAAATATATGTGACAAGCACATCTCTGAGTGGATTAAAAAAAAAATGTTCTTTAAGTATATGATTATATATGTGTGGTTGGTCATCAGTCTGGTTACCATTGCATATGGTCTGCATATTATGAGATTTGAGGACTTCTATAGCTCAAGATATTTTATTAACATTCTAGGAAACTCCTACCAATTGAATGTTTTAAATATGCTAACTTAGAAACCACAAATAATAAAATGATATCTAAAGCCCATAACATGTATGCCACATATTTTCATTTAGTATTTTGCAATGTGGGCATATAAAATATATAAAACTTGAAATAAAAACAGTTGTTATTTTAATATATTTTATTGTATAAAATTACATGGGAGATTTTGGGATATATATAAATCCTATTCAGTCAAATCAAGACTTTAAATGCTATTTTTTATTGATCAAGTACATTTGGTTAAATGAAAGAATTCAGTTCATACTTAATGGGTAGAGCTCAATAACCACATACTATATTGACATTCTTAACAACCAAATATAGTTATAATATATTTATAATGGTAATAATTATTACCTATTATAATAGGTTATTACTCATTTCGAGATTATGAGACTTGTACAGCATTACTTATATATCACTTGGATTTAAAACCCTGCAAACAACAGTAAATAATTTACATTGATCAGTGGTCAGTCCCCATCGTTTAATTCTTTATTAATTTACGGCTTGCTTTTGGTTGCTTGATGACGATTGTTCCTCCTTCTTTTTTTGTTTCTCTCTCATTAACTCCGCATCTCTGTAATAAGTCAAGAAATTCACTAAATTTCTCAAGCCATTAAATTCTTTATTGGAATGTTCTGTTTACATACAACCTTGTAATAATATCCTAAAACTTAATAAATCAATACTTTCTTGTTGCTATAGACTGTATATATAAACTTCATATATCAGATGCAAATTTACCATGTTACTCAATAAAAATGAGAAAAAAGTACCGCAATATAAAATATGCATCATCAACCAACAATATCTAGCATATTAAACAAATCTTGTATTATATAAAAATAAAAATGAATGTTTGTATGTATGTTATCGATGAACTCAAAAACTACTGTATCGAATATTATGAAAATTGGTATATTTATGTATTTTTCCACAGAGAAGGTTTGTGTAATATGCTCATTGATGCCACTCGCCACCTGGTGGCGCTGCAGAGTAG
>DWDT01001422.1:0-16000 GCA_018245595.1 Microceris scylla | reverse complement strand
ACCTATGAATAAACAGTCAGTCTTAACATCGATCTCGGCCTTTCAATTCGTCTCCAATATCCCTTCCTTTATAGAACTCATATTTATTAGATCTGCCAGAAATTTTTACCCAATGCATACTTCAGAGTTGTAACAGGTCTTATTCTACGTAAACAACATATTACAGTCAAACACAACTTGCAAGAACTATACTTAAACACACTTACCTATGTGTAATCTAAAATATTAATATTTCCCTTTACAGTTGGTGTTAGGACTATAACAGTATAGTGTTCAGTAGTACATTTAATTCCAACAGGAAATATGTACAATTCTCTAATAAAATCCATAGCTTATTAAACTAAACATCACAATTTACAGTTAACTCTGATATCGTTAGCTGAAAAGAACCAGCTTAGATAAAAATAAACAAACAAAAGGCAAAGAAACTCACAATGAAATACCAAGATCATTATTCAGAGCGCACCCGTGATTTTTGCCACGGAAGTGTGGAAAAAAAATTGTCGACCAAACCATTTTCTATTGCGGCGTTATATCAAGATAAACGACACTCTGTACCAATAAACACATAATGCCAACTTGCTTACCTTTAATGATCGTAACACGGAAGTCGGAATTGTTAGATGGCATGTGAACTTTTCAGAGCCAGTTCCCAAATTTGAATACGTACCGGCTTACTTCATGTAAGAGTATAATTTTAATAGCTCTACTAGGTGGATTCGAGCTTAATCGGGTTATATCATATATATGTAAACCGCAATTTCATTTAATTTCGTAAATAACTGTTCACATTTAAAGGAAGATATCATTTGTTATTACAGATCAAATGCCAGAGTAGTTGTCAAAATTAAAGGGCGACTACATATAGAGTATTGGAACTTATACGTATCCCGTTGAAGTTGCATATATGATAATCGTAAAAAGAATAAATGTAAAAAGAAAGCTCGAGCAGAGACAGCAAATTTAATAAATATGATCTTCGGAAAATATAAATAAACAACATTCATGTGGGTGCCAAAGCTGTGATTTTGATAGAATTATTAAAACAAATTATTCTATAAATACCGTTATCCGTTAAAAGGCTAATCCAAAAGATAAACGCTAAGAAAAAGTCGGTACTAAAAGTTGAATTACGGATTGAAATAGCGAAAAAAACATAGCTTGTATTTCTTACTTAAATCATACCTATTCTTAGTTTACGGATATTTTCCGTCCCTCTAATATGAATAAAAGCAATAAGACTGTTTACCTGATTCCAAAGAAGGTTCTAGAGAGGTTCACCAACCAACGTTCAAAGTTATACGGGACAAATATTTCTAGAATATTTCCAGAATATGTCCAGACCCGAGCTAGTGATAATTTATGTATATTACTATAGCTATTATTGTTTCTAAAAACACTCATGTTGAACATCACCACTTTAACATTTAAAGAAGGCAGCATTTTGAATTTTGGTTTCTATCAGTGTTAAACTGTGGATAAAATCACCTCCGAGTTACATATTGTACTCTTATTCAATTAATTAGAATTGGAAGTATTCATTGAAATCGTTAATAAAAATAATGTTATTATTAACTAAAACGGGCTTTGCGTTCTATCTAAATAACTCTATCACAAAAGGGATAAAAATTTAAGGATTTCCACTTTGCTAGTAACGCATATATAATTAAATGTTTAAGTGTATCGCAGAAATAATGAAGATAAAAGATAGAAACAAATAGAAAAACTCAATATTATTATACATTAAGAACACTCGGATATATAAATGAAATGAATACAAATAAGGTTAATATGGGTAAAATAAAATTAATAATATTTTAGGATGTTTCCTATAGGTACAGCCACCTAATCCGAAAATAGATGGCGCCTGTCCTATAATAATCAGGCAGGTAAATGCAATTAGATATCTAACTTTAGTAAACACAAGTACGTAGACTATTTTACAATTTGAAATAGAAGTGGTCACCCTTCTCAATTACTCAGTCAGTAGCGGTACACGCCATATTATACGTATATTAGCATATCATATTTGTGGACATACTACAATACAGTTTTACTGGGCTCCTGTTTTTTCACTTGCTTTTTGTATAATGCATATGAACACACGACATTTACCAAAA
This sequence comes from Microceris scylla, assembly GCA_018245595.1. Lineage (NCBI taxonomy): Eukaryota > Metazoa > Arthropoda > Insecta > Lepidoptera > Hesperiidae > Microceris > Microceris scylla. Next base: position 13,880 of record DWDT01001422.1, on the reverse strand, counting down.
GAACTTCCTAAAACGTACATTTTAGTGTGCAATAAAACTATATACTCATATCTACTAAAACTCGTACAATGTTGTTATTAGATTGTTTTGGTTTGCAATTTATAACACATGCTGTAAGTAATTGTTACATATTATTCAATGGATTTAAATGAATATATAATTATGGTTACCTGAATACCCAGTAATTGTAACTATCACTATAGTAGTAGTGTAGTGATGACTAGTAGTAGTAACTATATCTGTGACCGTATACGTTAGCACGTTTGGACGACCAATTCTTTTATTCTCATCAAATGCTTTGCAATTAATAATGTTAAAAATAAACTTCATAGACACTAAATTCTGCTTAATTCCTTTTCGCTAATGAGGGTTATGATATATCTTTTGCTATGCAATAAAAGTTAAACCGATGAATTCCATGATACTGCAGGGCAGGTATAATTTTAAAACTTGTTTGCAAATTACCCTTAACTAGACAAGGTTCTTTAGAAGGGTGACAACTGGTGGAGAAAAAATTCCTCAAATGACAACCATGCCTCGACTACAGATGAAGAGGACTCTTTTGAATTGGTACAAAATCATCAGATATAAAAAACGGTAAGGTTGATTTTTTTTCAAGAAATGCTAATCTCAACCCGTAAGCGTTGATGAATCGATAAATGGAAGCAAACGAATAAAATGTGTATATATAAAGGGATCATATAGCGTTTCTGTTTACCGATACTTTCAACTGTATAACCCGTGCGGGATAACTTGAGATTCGGTACTTGGTGACGTCACCGCTGAGTACTTGTACAGTGCGCAAAAAACCTTTTATTACATTTTTGATAGATTAATAAATAGTTGGCAATAGTATAGCGCTATTTGAATACTATAAGACCAATATTTATTTATGAAATAACTGAGTATAATAGCATGCAGGTCCCATGTCGTCGCGGACGGATTGTGATTTTCCTGTGGCATCACATTAGCCGGTAAGTGTAATATCTTGTATGTGTCTTCGCGAAAATGGTTGTTAAAAGGGAAATGTTTGGGGATCGCTATTATAGTATTTCTACGTTTTCCCTTGATTTTTCAAATTGTATGCCTATTCAATCTGTTTTTTTTTATAATATAGCCCGGAAAAAATGTGAAATATTTTTATCTTTTATAATTTAGGTATACATTCCATAGTTTGAACATATAAAACGAAAGCCTGATGCAAGAATAACGAAACAGACATACACTGCGAATATTAGCAGATATATGTAGATGCCGAACGAGAGCAAGTGTCACTTATCTTGACCAAAGAGGTCAGATACTGACTAATGAGAGGGATTTAAGTTCCCACAAACGCTGTGCACGGTTCAAGATAGTGATGAATAAATTTAAAAAAAGCACGTTAGGTCTGTAAGCATGGAGATATTTGTCATTCCATTAGGTCTCAGTAAGGTAACTGGCGTCATGATAAAATGTCAGATTTCTTTCGTTTTCTCATTTAAAACAATGGCCGTAAGAAATTACGTTACATCCCCAAAACCTCCATTCAAAGTTATCTGTCACAAGCAATCGTTTTGATTACCGAACGAATCTTACACTTCAGTGGCCGTGTTAAACCCATTTCCTCGGGTAACACTTACACGGGACGTTTTGTCTGATCTAAAAAACTCTGGAAGAAAAATCTCCGGTAACTGCCCGACGATTATTTTAATCCCAACTCTATGTCCGGGGGAATCGCGTCCCATTAATCCATTGGACCGCACCTCGCCTCTGATTGATTAATAACTGGCGCCACGTGGTCTCTACTGGCAATTTATTTCGAACCGTCTTTTAATACGAAATCTTTCTAGTGTATTGTTTTGTTTCCAAATCGTCACTGTTCTATTTTTGTCTGTTTCAGTTAATTGGTTTCATCGTAATCCTATTATACAAATACCGAGCGCTAGATGTGATTAGTTATTTATACATATTGATTCACAAAACTATGTCAAGATTTCAAAAATGGCTTTTGAATATACATTTCTTGTTAATACCATGTTTTCTGTAATCTCTTTCATTAAAATATTAGGTAAGTATACTCGTAATATTTTATAAGTATATCAATCAATGTAAATTGGCTCGAGTCAAGAAAAGGATAAAATAACAGTGTTTCTTAGTGTTAGAACAGTATTAACCCTTAAATTAACCCTCATCAGTGGTAAGTAACCACTCCTATATCGAGTCAGACTCCTTTTTAAACAATATAACTCATTCTGAATATTCCGAATACGCAAAATACATATCTATGTAATATATTTCTTCAAGTTTCGCCTTTTAGGTAATTTAAAAATATATTAGGAGTTCAAAGGATTAATAGAGTAATTGTATCCTTTTATAAAATATTATTAATACATTTATTATACAGAATATTTGGACTTTTTGCATCTTACTTTTTGCAATACTAACCGTTAAAAGCTTATAATATATCATAGATGTGCAGAAATTTACGCCGAAACTCTGAATAAATGGACGATCTCATTACAAATTCATAGACATCGTGGTGTAATGTTAACATAAATACAGTGAGCTTGAACGGAGGATAATTCAATTCCTCAGATGTATTTAAATTTTAGCATCGGTACGGATCCGGATTTGGGGAAAAGTTTATGTATTAATAAAGTTTTGGTTGAATATAAATTAACCAAAGAAAATACTTACCGAGTGTAATCTAACTAAACGTCAATTCTATGTGATAACAGTCGCGCTTTGGAATTTCAAATATTTATGTATCTATTTTGTTCATACTATAAAGCGGTTTTAATTAATAATTTTAGTAAATGAGATTTTCACATTAATACTTGTCATGATTGCTTTACATTTATATCCTAATTATCAACATGAATAATTATAGTGGCAACACCATAGTCACTAATAAACTAATAAGTATTGGCAGTAATAAATGATTGTGTTTTGGATAAGATAAAATCGGTGAAATGTCTGAAAAATAATGTTTCAATTAATTAAAGCATCTTACGTAAAACATTTTTAATATTATTTTATCTTATTATTATTATCTTATCTTACAAAATTATAATAATTTTTGAAAGTGTACTTAGCGACGTAAATTGTTGAGAATCGTATAAGAAAGGGCTGAAATGAGAATGTTTTTTATTGTTTGCTGTGAGATAGAACAATAATAGCACCCCGTGGTATAATATTCTTTCATTTAATGAGAGCGTTTGGAATTTTTCTCACTAAATGTGACCCGTATATGTATTCTTGCGGAAATTTAAATAACATAATACAAAAAAAAATCCAAAAAGGCTGCCTCGTTTTCCTTGTTTTTCCTAATAAAATCAGTTTTTAATCTGATTTTCACATACTTACTATTAAAATAAGTTTTCACCACGATTTCATAATTAATAATAGATATTCATAATTATAACGGTATATTTAACCATATTCATTTAAAATTATAAAAGTATTACGTTATTATCATCATTACCCTATCTCAGTCCACTACTAGACTTAGACCTTTTGCCCCTACGGTTTTTACCTATAATCCCCAGGCTGGGCACCCGAGTGACCGCAGAGTAAGGCTTCACGCACTCCCTACGCTGCCCACAGGCGGCCAGGGCATGTAGCCGTGTCTCGCCAGGTCGCGACATACCGCGGTCAGTATGTCAAATAATAATATGCTATTACCTGGTACCATTTACAATACACAATAATTTACACAATCGATTCTTTAATCTGATGTGTTAGAGACTGTGACCACTGATAGCAGTATTGTACAAAATGTATGTATATGTATGTTAGGAATTATTTATAGTTAGAATATCTAGGTTTTCGCTGTTTTGTTCGAACTTGTACTATAGGTAAAGTGCTAAGTTTCACTAAAAGGTTTAAAGTTGTAACAATAAAATTAACAGTCTTAAATATAAAAAAAAAACAAAACAGCAACTGTGTAGACCTTACTTAACATACTTTTATTTTGCGCTTTCTACCTGCTCCGTACAAGACCTAACGTGATATTATAACGATAATAATAATACATATATTTATTTTTGAACATACGTGGACTGCGCAGACATGCATGACGGGGACACTCAGTCCAGGCCGCTGAAAACTGATCTATGGCAACCAACCAATAATACCCAATGGAACACATTGCTTGAGACAACTATACTGTATGCTTTAAGTATCATCATCATTATCAGCCTTTTTCCGTCCACTGCTGGGCATTGGTCCTCCAATAGCACGCCACTGAGCTCGATCTTTAGCTCTATCTTCAAGTATACACGTTGATATTCCAAAATTCCAAACTGAAACATTGAAAATTGAAACAAAACCAATAATTGTTATTACGATCAAAATTACAATAATTTGTGCAATTTATTAAATCGCGTAACTATTGAACTATCGGATAATTTGTATCTGTCTATTGCAAGTTACTAACTATTGGCAACTGCAATCGCGAGTTGCCAGAACTAATCTCAAGTAATTGCCTACGCCCAAACTCGATTTGTGTGAATGATTGGGCAATAATTACTTAATAATCAACTTACGTGTCTGCCACCGCACTTGGCCTGCGTGGCATGCTATGGGCTTAACCCTCTCAATATGAGAGGAGACCCATATTCCAACAGTGGAATTATAATGGGTCGATTATTATTTTTATTAATCTACTTACGCGGCGCTTCTTCATCCAATTTCGTTTTTAGAAAAAAGTAACTAATAAATTCGTAATTGATACGATAACAGGCATTTTTTATACCGAAATTAAAACATTATCCCCAATGTATGACAGTAGGCTCACCACTTATTCCACAGTGGGACGTAAACGTAACCGTTGAAACGTGGGAGTGTTCTGCATTCGTCTGCCTACCTCTTCGGGGATTACAGGCGTGAAGTTACGTTTAAAACGTTATCTAATTGGAAAATTCCATGTAACATAAAAAGAGCCCGATATGAATACTACAGTTTATATTTCTATGCATCCTATTAAAGGATAAGAAGGACAGGAAACGAAGTATCCACAGTCACCTATATTCCCGTGCGCATAAGATTAAAAGTAATATTATCTATTTTCCGCCGTTTTTATAATTATAAGGCTTTAATTTGTTGCACATAAACTTAGATTGTCGTTATATTTGTTATATAAAAACAATTATACTATGTAATGTACATGTATGTACCGACAACGGAAGTAAGTTTTTCGGAATGACCCGACTATATAATCCACTATCATTCCGAAGACACGTACATACATATGTACATGTACATACATATATATGTATATAATCGTGTAGTAACACTCACTAAACATTTAATAGTGAAATATGTAAAGCTCCATATGTTCAAACAATACAAACTATAAGGGCTTTCAGGTTTCTTAACTTTTACTACGCCGGGACAATATTTAAATCAATTTTTAGTTTTCCAAAATGACAATACTATAAATTCACTAAAATGGAAAAGATGAGCGCTTCTTAGAATCACGTAACAGACGTAGTTCTTTCTTGACAAAGGCAACAGAATCCGAGAACAAGAAATATCTTATTCTTATTATACCTAAGTATATTTTGCTTCTAACATTTTTAATAAGGATTGTTCAACAAATGTTTCGAAATCAAGGAAAGAGCAATCAAAGATCCAAAGTTCAAGGAAGCTACAATAAATATTTGATACTATGATGATTGTTATCGTTTTCAAACTGAATAGAACCTTCTGCAGTTAAGTTACCCTCGTCAACTATGATAATACATTTCAACAGCTAATCAAATTTATTAGATTTAATAAACGAGACAGTCGAAATAAACAGGAAATCAGTAAGACCCTGAAACAGATCGCCGACGGTAATAAGAGCTAGCTGAATTAGAAACCAAGATGTCAAATTCAATGTTATACCTGATTTCATCTAGTCGTTTACTTACCTTACTGCCTGTGATTTGGATAATAGATTCAATTAATTAGGAAATTTAATGTTATGGCCGTTCTCATTACCTAATGAAACGTTCTCCTAATGTTTTCATATTATCTCTCTAGTTCTTTCATTCCATATTATTTAAAACTTGTGCCACTATTTCTCATTATGATCAGGTCTTAACAGTATATTAAACATATGCCTCTTCCAAAGGAATTTTACTACTGTTCAACGTATTGTAAGATTAAACTCGGATCTTTTATTTCGGTACTCGTCATGGTACTCGTGAACAGACATGTACGGACTCCATTTACCACGTAATAGGTTCTTTTGCTTTCCCGTCACCAAGACGCAAATGAAATAAATGAATAACAGAATATTTAAGACAGCATTACGAAATGAATACACAGCCTGTAAGAACTTTGAAATAACGTAAAGTTGCACAATAAGAAGGGGATGGAACTTGATACATAATTTCTGAAGAAGCATTTATTAAGTTAATGACTTCCTCGGGTCATGTTTTTTCTCTCAAATTTCCACTTGCAGCTAATAAAACTAGGTCAAACACGTCTCTTCTTTAAGTTTCAGTTTTAATTTTCGTGGATTTTATAATATTCAAGTCGTTATATTTTCCGTAATCCTCTTCCCGTTTCCCGCTATTCATGAAAATCAACTGATTTTTTAAATTGCCGAAATTCTACCAAGTATAACAACTGCAAAAATTATTTATAGTCAAAATTTGAACATTTAAACCAAAGTAAAACATCGAAAACAAATAAATGATATTAATAACTAGTAATGAAAATTCACTAATAACATAGCGCTAATAATTAATTTTAATATAAATGAATTGAACAGAGACCCAAAGTACTGACGGCCTACAAAAACTATGAGAATTCGTCCATGCGAAGTAAAAGCTCCACCTGGAATTATGGATTGGATTGGGATTATGAAAATTTACATTATGGTATCATCACCGTCGTTTCATTATCAGAAGACTAAATCGCCCTCATTTCTTTGTATTAAATAATTTTCAATAACTAATTCGAATAACATTTTTAGGCTTGCGTTCTCCAAATATTCCATTGTATATGATACTACGCTAGCCAAAATTTGTGAGTGTGTAACGTATCTTGTAATTCGTCTTTCAAAAGTCTTGTTATATATACGTGACGAAAGTAAGGCTAAATATAATGTACTTACTATACATAGAAATATACTTCCTGTTTCAGAACTAAGGAAAGAAATCGAGGAGAGAAAGGTGATTAAAATTAAATACTTGTAAATACGAACACAAAGGAACTTGAAGAACCGGAGTGTTGACGGATCACAGAGACATTTGACAATATAAAAGAAGACTCTTTAAGACATTGTGGCTGACTCACTTAACGCCACAGGTGAAGGTTGAGCTCGAAAATAATTTTATTATTAAGATTTTATGAAATTAAAGTCAAATTATCAAATATCAAAATTCAAGTAAACCAAAATGGGTTGCCATAATTATAAGACTTAACAAGTTTCATATAGAAGACAGTGTCTCGAACGGAGAGCACAGACCGTTGCATTCAGAATTTAAAATAGAAGTCTTGGAGTAGAAGAGAGGAAGATACATACGACCTGTAATTATTAAAGATAAGGGTGAATAAGCAGTTTTAAGCAAACGTGTTAAATTCTAGACTACATCTGACTTACTATCAGGTGACATTATAGTTAAACGTGAACCTATTGCTTCTTAGAAAAAGAGGATATTGCAAAGGGCGATATAAGATATAAGTTGTTTTAGTAGGCGCGTGATTCAATTCCTTACTCCTGGACAGTGCTACTTGGAAAATTTATTTTTCTTACTAGTCTGTAGTGCCATTGATTAATTATTTTTAAAGCAAACAGGTTTCAAATGCAAACTGCAGAAGCTTCTAGAAGACTGATACTCTAAATAATTACTGTAGACAACATCAAGTCACAACATGTAGTTACTAATTTTATCATATCAATCTAATATACTCGTAGTATTGCAGGCCGATTGCTCTTGAAATTGTAAGTAGAAATTTCTTTTATATAATTTTCATAATCAGATATAATATTAGTTTAATAGTTTAATGCACTTTTCATTAGTCATAATTTATCATACCGTTAGTCATAATAATCGTTCAGTACACGTCACACGATGCGGGCATGCGTGCGTGCGTACTTCCTGACGTGTTCGCGACGCACGTGCATTTGCGCGTGTGTACATGCACGTTCGTACACACACACGTGCGTGTTTACGAGCGTAGGTACTTATACATTTACACATAGTCGTGTAACTTTATCTAAAGGATCAAGAATATTATTCATTTTAGGTTATTATACTAAAACATATTATGAAATATGTAACATTTGTTTCATCGGAGAGTCATTTAGACATGCGAATGAAATTGAAATATATTTAGTGCTAAGCAGTAGACAAGTAGTCTAGTAGTCGAATATTAGGGGTATAATATTAAATATAATGTTTCATATTAGACCTTGCACAGGAAATTATCCCACAATAACTCACGATGATTGCAAAACGGAGCTTTGTTTTTATACTTCAACGCGTCCGATCCAGCTTGTACTGAAACAGCTAACGCGCCTTTAAAATTCGATCTGTGATCATATTGTCTTCAAGCTATCCGATGTTCGTCTCACTGATTCTCACAGTTTTACTAAAAGATATAAGCGAGCTCATGAAACAGAATATTTAGTATTAGTAATGATTACGACTGTGAAATTTTTGTTCTAGATATGTTTTGTCTACTCTTACTTGGCCAGCATGGCAGATAATGATCGTAATTATTTTTATTCTGAAAGAAGACTGTTGTATAGCAATAGAACGTTTAGATGTTTGAAGGTGGTGATGATAATGAAGTTCATCCTTGGTATGGCGGAATTTCTCATGTGAAGAGATAACAAAATTTTTATATCTACCAGAGATGGAGACATTTGACCATTGTTTTATTGTGTCTGCTACGTTGTAGTATGAATAATGGACGCTGATCGCCAAGAGGTTAACGGAAATACTTTATTTATTACATAACATCACGCCTGTAATCCTCACAGGGGTAGGCAAAAGAGTGTCATAGGAATAGGTGGTGAATCTACTGTCATTCACCCACCCAGCCTCTATTAAAGAATTATACTAGAAAATGGACGCCTACTGACTTTCTCTACCGGTCAACTTATATTGAAGATTAGAATTATATAGTTTGTGATAGGTACAATGAAGTTAATGGCAATACTATGAATGCCATAGCACAGCAAAGTGCCATAATTGCGAGTAAGTTTATCTCTTCTCTTTCTCGTTCGTATAAGTCCTTATAGTCCATTCCATTTTCGTTGTCAATGAATAAAAAATGAGTTCGCAACACAAAGATAACGAGACCTGGCAGACAGTGGTCTTTTATTATTATTTAGTATCAGAGACCAGTTTGACACCTTTGATGAAAATTGATTGAAATAAGACTTGCTTTCTTTTCTTTCATTTATTCTTTTCCGTCCAAACTTTATTATGTTTTATTGTACCTATAAAGAAATGTTCGAATCGATGATGTTCTGTTTATGATTATTCCATAGTGAAAGAGTACGTGAGTTGCTTTTTATATAATGGCCTTCATCTGTTATTCCGTTGATTGGTAACTTTTAGAATTTTCGATTTAAATGTACCGGCTTAACTCACGTGCGTTTTTCGGGGTAGCCCGACTAGTTTCGGACCTGTACGAGGTCCTTCCTCATGAGCTCCCGGCGCTTGCAGCGAGTTCGCCGGTACATTTATAATCAACTGTATAAACACTCACGAAACATTTACCCCGTTGTTAGGCACGGATTTTTTACTGTAACTATGTGTGCTACGGCTGTTGAAGTGGGGACAGTGACAAGGCTTATGCCAACCCGGCTGTTGGAAGCTTTAAGCCGCCCTTAAAGCCCCTGACGAGGTTACACGACTGTCATATAACAATTACCAAAGCTGCGTACTAAACGTCAATATCAATTGAAATATGAAATATTTTATATTATAAACTTATCATCACGCTCTTATTTTTCCGAAGGTCTAGGAAGAGTTATTGTATATCCGATAAAGGAATTAAGATTGATTCTTACTATTTCCCAATTATATTATACCTCCCATGGAATAGGGCTAATGAAATGAACTAAAACAAAAAAGTTAAAAAACCCAATACTTTGACTGACCGGGAGATCGAATTCATTATATTTTACTCAGTAGTGATGCTTGCAAACAATTCACAGTGGACCAACCAATCGGACTTATTCATATTTAATTATTACATGCATATCTATAAATCATAACATTTTATACACAACATTATATGATTTCTTTTGTACTGGAGGATTTTTTAGAATAAAATAAGTAAACTAATATGAAAATCAAATTTCCTTCGTCCTTACTGTATGTATGATTATTGTTCAAACAAATAAAGAGAACAAAAAAGCTTTAAAATGTTTGACAAACTCAAACATAATGCAAAATACGATTTATAAACGCAAATTCAATTGAGCCGCGGATGTATATTATATAGAGAAAATACAGATGCGAGCAGACTCAGTTGAAGAACCCTTTCTGAGCGGGAGTTACGGCCAATCGGAGCAATATGGCGGCGCCTACTGTACTCCCTCGTTGTGTAAATAAAAAACTTTTATAGACGCAAGTGGCGAACTCCTTTACGAGTGCCGCTTCATCTCGAGAGATCTTGTAAGACATTTTTATCTGAAACTTGGAAGATTGTGTTCGATTCAGCGGATTGAACCAGAGGTTTCTTAGAAACAAAATATGTGATGGGTGTTTTAAAAATAGTTATTGCAGTAAAACAATACAAAATGAATAATATGTGATGTTGTTTAAAAATATGTATGAATAGACTCCCACTTAGAACGAATTATTTATGTGACATCACGTCTATAATTCTCGAAGGGGTAAGCAAAGGAGTGTAGTAGGTACACTCGCACTTTTCACCGGTTACGTTTTATGTCCCACGAAATAGGTGGTGTACTTATTGCCATACGCCAGGCTCTGGTCCGTTTTCCGAGGAACTGCGAGAAATTTCTACTACAAAAACTATCTTAGAAAAAAGCAACATACCTGACCCGTGCTTAGTCAAGAACCCAGGACCTCTCGATCGGCAGTCACATTTTACAACCATTCGAGCAAAGAGGCAAACATTAGCCGGCACATTTGTAACACTATAAAACTAGTAGAGTCATCTCACTGTTCACTTGCCACTATCTGTAAATCCGATCATATTTCTATGTGAAATAACAGGAAAGAAAGACTACCTACCGTTTGACAACCACTAAAAAAAGTTATGAAAGTTTGACATAAGTACCTGCTTAATTAATTTTTTAGCAAAATATGAATTCAATTGTTTGAAACACACGAAATGCCTTGAAAATGATCCCTGAAGATAAACAGAAAATGGTTTTTTTGAATTTGTTGATGACAAAGTACACTGAACAATAAGCTGACTGGACGGACACATTAGTTGGCTGGCATCGCGCCTGTAAAAAGAAGATAGCAATAATTTATTACAGCGAAATATTTTTAACAAAACACAATATTTTTGTAAATCACAAGTTTTCATTTTAAACGTCATCATGTTAACCTTTGTTCGCACTCTTTGTTACTTTTGATGTTTATTTTGAAAATATTAGAGGTTTTTGACGTAACATTTGTTTGTGGATGGTTATTGTCAATACAGTTACAATACCATTAGATACTACTTTTAAGCTACTGGTAAGAAAGGAGGTTTCTAATGAACTGGGTGTTCATGATAAACATAGATGGGCTTGCAGTGACTGAAATATATTTAGCTTTTAAAATATCAAAAGACAAAATAAAGCGATTATCGCACGCATTTGGTAACCTTCGGAATTAGATTAAAAAACCCACATAGCTCAAAGAAGATAAATTAAGACGAATATTTCTTGTATAACCTTAAGTAATATGTAACCCGCCAAATTTTTTTACCTACTGCTTAAAACAAAAATTGTTCCTACACAAATGAATTAGCAATAATTGGTTCTTACAAAATTCATATCACTTAATATGCGCCTAGCAAATATTTTAGAACATTATTTTATAAAACAACAACTGCTACGAACAATGTAAAATCTAATAAAATTACAATTCAATCAAATAATAATAATCATGCCTGCAAAAATGCACATACGGTAACGGCGGTAATGAATAATGCTAAGATTTTCAACCATCCATCAGCCATCCCCGTTACAAATCACAGAACATAACCGAGATTTACATATATTATGTAGATATCGCTAAACCAATGCCGCTCAAACGATCAACGGGTATACATCTGAATAATTCATAGCAATCGTCCGTTAATTAAATAATTGAGTCGCGAGTGTTAGCCCTTCGTATAACATAATTATAGTACTAGTGTGAACCAGTTACAATTCAGTTCAGTTACAGTCCAATCACAAAATATGTCGAAACACGTTACATTTATTATGCTCTTTAAAGGTATTTTGTTAAATATTAAAATAAAAATAGGTGCTTGTGCATTCATGCCGTCTGATGTTCAGTCAACGACCGCTGAGTAGATTTTCGTAAAGTCAAATATTTGTAATTTATATTGGTGGGTTTTTCTAACCGGAGTTACATCCTCGGGGTTCAACCTTCTATCGCAAAGTTCTGGGATACGGGTTCTCGGACACACCTCTGATCAAATAAGGTGAACATTGTAAAATTCTATATTCCTCACTATAATGGTAAAAGGAATAATTGTTAGTTAAGTGACATGCCTTAATGTAGCACAGTGATCGTTGTTAGACTGTCGGTGTCTTCATCTTTGTTATTCTAAAAGAAAACCTGTTCATCTGTTCAACATCACAAACAATATTTCAACTTATATTAAACACATATGTATATGTTGTATAGCCATTATTCATAATCATTAACTGTATATTTCCGTCCACTGCTGTATATAGACTTCTTCACATGGCATACCACTGAGCCTAGCAATTAATATTTTATCTTAATCACAATCTTATAATGTACATGGGTATGTACTAGACTGCTCTGCCTACCCCTTCGGAGATTATAGGCATAATGCTAGGTATTATGTTAACATACATCCAGCATTCAAGCACGTAATTATTTCGTGCTATTAACGTGAAACACATCAGAATAATTCATGCGACGATTAACCGACTTCAGTAATCAGTGTTCGGTCCTCGCTCATCGTTCACTGAACACTGTTTAACATCACCGCTAAATAATTAATCGTCGCTTACGGAATTACAATTGAACACTGTTTAACATCACCACTAAATGATTAGTCGTTGCTTACGGAATTAGAATTGAACACTGTTTAACAGCACCACTAAATGATTAGTCTTCACTTACTGAATTACAACTGAACACTGTTTAACATCACCACTAAATAATTAATCGTCGCTTACGGAATTACAATTGAACACTGTTTAACATCACCGCTAAATGATTAGTCGTTGTTTACGGAATTATAATTGAACACTGTTTAACAGCAGCACTTAATGATTAGTCGTCGCTTACTGAATTAGAATTAAACACTGTTTAACATCACCGCTAAATGATTAGTCGTCGCTTACGGAATTAGAATTGAACACTGTTTAACATCACCGCTAAATGATTAGTCGTCACTTATTGAATTAGAATTGAACACTGTTTAACATCGCCGCTAAATGATTAGTCGATACTTATTGAATTAGAATTGAACACTGTTTAACATCACCGCTAAATGATTAGTCGTCACTTATTGAATTAGAATTAAACACTGTTTAACATCACCGCTAAATGATTAGTCGTCGCTTTTTTTTTTCTCAACCCATTACAATTCCACTGCTGGAAAACGGGTCTCCTCTCATATTGAGAGGGTTAAGGCCATAAGGTAAGGTCTGCCACGCTGGCCAAGTGCGGGTTGGCAGTCGTCGCTTACGGAATTAGAATTACATTTATAAGCATTTC
>DWDT01001421.1:0-16005 GCA_018245595.1 Microceris scylla | reverse complement strand
TGGAATACAGGTCTCCTCTCATATTGAGAGGGTTAAGGCCATAGTCTGCCACGCTGGCCAAGTGCGGGTTGGCAGACAGCAAAGTTTCACTTCAATAATATTGATATAACAAATTAAACAATATTACGAGAATGTTGGCTCAACGGTCGTATTTTATCCAATATCCATATGTGCATATGGAGTTCGCTTTCACCAGCATGGCTATTAACTTATTATGATCCACGAGACATTTGGTTACGAATACATTTTAATAAGCGTCTCGCGGCCAACATGTCGATAAAATTAAGATCTTATCCACAACCATTGAAAATCTCTTAATGATCACAAAACTTTCTTAACTCGCATTTTGTAACGGGCTTGTGGTTTATAATCTATGCATAAAACTTACATTTTCTGGTGAACACGCTGGTTTTAATGGCCTATACACAAAACTTACATATTACGAGGGAAATGAGGATAAAGATACCTTTAAATATCCGTTATACAGTTACCCTCCTTATATTTAATAGCTTGGCAAACCGGCAGACTGACCACCTAATGGGAAGTGGTCGCTGTCACTCATGGACATACTCGACACCCTAGGAGTGGCCACTTAGTAAAATAGTAACAATGTCAACTATCTGTAAGTGCGTAAAATGATAAAATCTTAATTATCTTTTAGAATAAGTTCTACACATTTGTACCGCTTTATCTATTTGTACCTTGAAGTTATTTTTATTAGAACAATTTGTGTTTCTTGTCTGAAGGTTGTGGAGATCAGTCTGTATGTTTACTTGAGAATCTTGTGTCTATGTTTACCAACGCATTTACGTATAACTTCAAATAGAATAGACACTACAATATGTAGCAAAACATTCAAACATATTATGTAGATAGATAATTATGTAAACTATAGTAATGTTACTGACAGCCCTACGTCCGCTGTTCTGTTAACAATTAATACTAACTAACAACAGTTTCTCAATAATAAATATATAGTCTTTCCGTTACTATAGTTACAATATGTCGTCTAACAACTTAATTGCTCTAGGTAATAGTTTGAAAATTTTCCTTTTCTATAATAGGGTAAAATTTCTCATGATTGGGACAAGTTAAGTGTGTGAATTACATGGCAATATCGAAATATTCGTATACTACACGTACACAATATCAATATTCCTTTGTTAATACATGGAAATATATATAAGTACATGTACGTACATACGAGTATGTACGTACATATACGAGTATCTCACAATAATCAGGATAGCGTCTTATCTCGTGCCAGTGTTCGTACTAACAGCGCAAAGGCTGTCGCTTTTGAGAAGTGTTATATAAAATATATAGTGTGTTATATAAAATATAACATAAAATATTGTGTGTTATATATAATATAAAGTGGCAGTTGACATTAATTTGTGCATCTGTGATTATTAACATAATCGTTGGGGTTTTTTTATGACTATAATTCTGCACTATTTATTATCATAGGTTATAATTTGCACGCAGTTTAATATTAATGCGTGGATATTTTTTTCTTATCATGAGAACAGTGCCGGTTTTATTCAATCAATTTAAATTGTTCACGTGACAGATAGAGCGAAACAGTAATTGGGCTCTATAATTTCTTTTAATTATGGAAAAACGATATCAAAGTTTTGATTTGTTTTGTTTTAAATGGTACAAAATAGGTATTGTTTTTAATTTGAGCTAATTTCTTTTGGTACCTATATGTTTTGCTCCTGAATTATCTATATTTTGAAATTTTAGAAAAAATTACGTTACTATTATGTGATGAATGTTTTTTTAAACTTCTATGAAATATTCATGGCAAAGCTTTGACTGATTTGAAGACGATTTAAATAAATTGTTAAAATGTATAATTAAAAAAAATCAATTATTACACGCGTGTATACTATTGTTTTAAGAGTTGACCTGTTATATTAATAATGTTTTGAGATAACGTGCACACTGCCATTTGAAAACCAGGTAGAATATGTATATATTATGGCAATTGTAATTGGTAATGATCATCATCATCATCCCATCTCAGTCCACTGCTGGACATAGGCCTCACCCAATGAGCGCTATTGTGCCCTGTCCTCGGCTTGTCGCATTGGTAATATGTATCATTATTTTTTAATGAATGTGCAAGTGCAAGTCTGAGAGGAAAGATTGAGGACGAGAGGGAGAGCAGAAATTTTAACGTTTATGTTATAATGGGCTAAAAATATCTATGTAGGTATATACATAAAAAAATTCGTACTATCGGTGTCAGTCAGATCTGTGGCCAAACAAAAAGACAAACTGGACACTTCTGGACAGGTATTCTCTTTGACATTAGCTACTCAAAAAGTGTGGAGTTAAAAAAATAAAGTACATAATTTTGACCACCGCTGGATAATTCGCTACCAATGATCATGATATATTTTTTAGTCGCTCGAACGGTTAGTTCTTGACGAATATGAGACGACGTTTATTATCCTTCGGTAATTATATCCGGCTATTTGATACCTCACGCGTCTATTGCCGGATCAATTACAATATAGATACCCGCATTACTACTATACCCGTCTTACGTGAATGCGTCATAAATATAGTCGTTTTATTATTGCAATTTACAACTTTAGCGCGGAGAAATTCCCTTTCTCCAACTAAGTAACAGTTTTCCAATACCAATAATATTATTGGTAGATTCGAAAAATCGGCCCTAAATAATAATCGTGGCAAAACATATCCTTACATAAAATGTTACTCTCTATTTTTCTTCATTTTTATTTTTTCTTCTTTCTTTTTTTCTCTTTTTTTTCATAAATAAATAAACACTATTCAGTCCTATTAGCTCCGGTTTCAAAAGCAACATCCGACTCTGTTTTCGTAGCTGTTTACTGTTATGGAAGTGGCATCCGTTGAAGATCAGCCAATTGACATTAATGATTGAAATAATGATTGGCAATATAGTGTATGTAGCCAATGTCGTTAGTTAATTACAATACAGTACAATACAATACAATATACTTTATTGCACACTAAGGTCTGTACATAGAACAACAAACAATAGAAAAAAAAAGAAAAATAAATAAAATAATGACACAAAATATAGGTAAACAAAAATTAATGCTTATTTTAATTTTTAACACCATTTCATTAATTTATCATAATTCGTTAAAGTAGGTCGTGAATCAGGTACCTTATTCTATAAAAAAACACGTGATTCTCTAAGTGTTACTCACTATGTAATCACTCATCTTTCGACACTATCATTCACATATCATCTCAAGAGGCAAAACCACCTTGACTACCATGGTCTTTATGCCGTCAACATAAGGTTCATATTTGCACAATTAAAATCTGGTAACTAATCTCGCGTCGATATAACCTTTGATATATGAGATACAAGGTTTCAACAGATCCATTGGCTCAAAAGTAACTTTTTATAGAACCTGTCATGTTACGTAAATTTCTTTTGTTAATATTAATTCTCTATATAAGGTAGGTAAATATAGATGCAGAGCAGATTTAGAAATAGTTCATGACGTAATATTAAAGCTATTAAATGTTCAAGCGAGTATCTACATTTAGATAAGACGTGTTATAATTTGTCCTTAGGGATAGCAACCAACATGTCTAAATGAAGGCCCATCGAGATTTACGTATATATGTTTAAATATCTGTCGTTATGTCTGATATCTGATTATTTGAAAATAGTTTAGGGATATTGTAACTCAAGCGACAGTCCCAGGCCTCCTAGCCCTAGAATTTGCTTCCTAGCCCTAGCAACGATAAAAATTGATCTAAAACGCTAGTATATATGTAGCATGAGACCACCTAAAATATGAACGTGTTCTTTATTTATTATTTACGACGAGAGTACAAATTGGATGACGTCACTAGACACAGAGAATGCAGGCACTACGGTGCTCACGAAATGACGCAAATCAGAGAACACTGTACACTTCATTAGGGATATAGAGCTCATTGAAGACATGTGAATTGCTCATTTAAATGTACACGTGTATATGTGTTTGTGTATTCATATGTGATACGTGATACCTACTTACTTATGAGAGGTCAAAAGTCTGTGAAACCGACGTGTAGGTATGAAAAGACGGATGGATATAGAAGTGGGAGAAGACGTTTATAAGATATGTAGCACTCGGTACTCTCAGCCTAACCGGTAATGCACCTGGCATGATGCTCTAGTAAAGAAAATAAATATGTATATATGTATGTAGTTTGCTTTCTATAGCATCATGCCAAGCAATGTATCATGCTTAGAAAAACAAAGCCCTACCCAGCGCCCTACCCTCATTATACCGAAGATAAGCACTACTCACCTACCTACTGTTATAATCGCATCTACCTCCCAACGATGCCAACTGTTTAGCTTTAGAGCATTATAAGACAACGACAAATACCTACTCATAATTCCAAAATGTACAGTCACAATGTTTTTTAATTAACTCTTATAAGATGCAGCCGTTAGAAACGAAAGCAAATCTTATTTAATAATTCATAACGGGTTATAATATTGTGTACATTTTACCGTGATTGTATGAATAGTACGTACCTTTTAGCGTTTCTTTTCGATGACATGTTTGCTTCTAATTTTATATACCTACGTACATATGTACGGAACAGAAATCATGTGTTTGTATCTGATAGTGTTAAAAACTAGTATTGAAAATGAGGGTAATTTCCAGCAATATCTTTATATCTTGTAGGTACGAGTATGTATAAACATATTGCTAACGAAAGTACATGTATCATATACCCAATGTGTATTTAAAATTGTTTATATCATACTATATAGGTACTATGTATAATATGTACTATCCAGTTATGACTTTTCAACCAAGATTCGATGTAAATAAAAAAAAATTAACAATACCGTAAAATTGCATAGTCTTAATGCGTACGAATAAAAGAATTCTATACAAAACAATCGAAAGTAAACTTTCAAAATTGCATCTTGTTTTACAGCAGCCAGTTTCGTACAATAATTAATTTATGTTATCCCAAACACACAAGGTCGAAATATCGCGACCTTAATCTTGTTTGAAAAATATCTCATTCATAATATGAATACAAACAGTGCGCTGTGAAATTTCCCAAGAGTTAACGTAATCTAAGATTTCGCTATTGTGCCTACAGATAACAAAACTGAAGGTCTGCAGCAGATGAAAGTGTATTGTTATATTGTTTATATAAAATTTAAATAAATTCACATCGCTTGATAAGGTCAAGTTTCGAACATTTGCTGGTGGTGTACTTGGTAAAGAAATACTGTTATATTCAAAATTATTTTTTTATTATTATGTCGATACACATGCCTTACTGGATTAGCCTTTTCTACGACGATTACTTACCTAGAGATCTCCTATCGGGTAGGAAGTTAGTAGGTACCACTTGTCGACTAGCTGTACCCTTATAAAGATGTTTGGCACTCGAATTTTACTGAGCGTTTATTTATTTAAAATAGAAAACAAATGAAAACAGACAGTTCACTGTGAAAAAATATTTCATTTGAAATGTGATACTGTACTGATCTGTTATGAAGTAATTAGGCAGAACTTGACTACAATGTAGCATAATCTGTGTTCACAGCTGCGTAACAATCTTAAACTAACAAATATCTGTACATAAAATTAATGTCAAAATATTAAATTTACAATAATGACATGTCTAATTTTCATTTTTGTTTAATTCTTGTGTCTGTGTTGGTTTATCCCAATAGTTAGATACTTTAATACTGTTTAGTATGTTTTTGTTCTAAACACAGTTATAATTGTCAAATTAAGTTTTTTTTGTACTGGATTTTGTGTACTGATTTTGGGGTGTTTAATATGCACGTTTGAATGGCTACAGCACCTATTAGGACGAAACAGAAATTGTTTTAATAACAATTGCTTCGCGGTAGAAATGAGGGTAGACTAGTAGGAAGTAATCTCGGGAGAACTACAGGTATGTTGTACCATTTACCTATTCACGAACTACACAAATACGTTAGCCTTTATATATGAATAAAAAAAAGCACGAAATTATTTACATAATTCATAATAAATATATTATTATTTATTGGCATATTTGTGTACGTTCTATGTGAAATTACAATTAAATACTTAATAAAATAGTCTATAAGAATAATTTTCATTATCTAAATTAATTAACAGTTCATATCACGGTGTTTTATCTGCGTCTCTCTCTTTATCTGTTTACATATAACTTAAGACGGAATATCTCAGTGTTTCGGTACGTTACAACGAGCTACAATAAAATTTCGTGAGATAATGCAGTGACATTTTATAAATTGTAGGTACCTAACTTTGTCATCAGAGACCGACAGAAATCCTATGATATATGTCACTCCTTGGGTGATGCAAATGTTCTTAGGCGGTGACTATTTTCCCTTTGGTGGCCCGTCTGCCTGTTTGCCAGGCTATGTAAAAAAACCTTTATATCCATTCTCTATTGTAGATGGCGAGGAGTTATAAAACTTTGATCTGATACGTTAAACGTGTTTATTTCGCTTTTTCGATTTAGTAATTTACTTTTCCAAATTCTTCATGAACTTCTACAAATCATCACAAATCAGAAAAACTGCGCAGATTTATAGATCAAATTGATAGTCCACAAGATTGTTGAAAAGAATTACGAAAAATATCTCACCTTAAACGGTCAACATGTATGTAGGTATGTATGTTTCGTTAACAACGGTACAATATATCTCGCCGTATATTGTGTTTATCTTAAATCTCAAGAGAGATAGATAAGAATACAAGATATAAGATAGATAAAATAAAAAACGACAGAACACAAACGGTCTTCAACACTCATCGGTCAAACAATGAGATTTGTTTAGATGATTTAAACAAACACATTTATTGACTGAAACAATTAGTATCTGATTCATTCAGACGCGTTATCAGTTCAGTCGTAATCATACGATCTAGGCGTGCGTGCGTTTCAGGCTTACGGAACGTTGGAACGAGATAAGATTGTGTTATTTACATATGCTTAATGAAAATCGGGTACAGGATGACCTCATAGTGTACCTTGATTTTCAGATAACTTTCAGACATTCTGAACTTGTGATTCTCGTTGAGCGAAAGTGCCTTCTAATATTAGTACATACATTTCTATATATTATAGTGCAGTGATAACGTATCGGTTGCATCGATAGCGCTTCGAGCTACTGAAACAGGTTTATTTCTCTACAGGTGTGTATTAAAAAATTTGTTTCGCTCTGACATTAATTCAGTAGAGCACTATTGTTAAATATACACGATCATTTAGGAAATAAACATTACGGTTTTATGATTTAACGACAGCAAAATTATTTCTTTCAGACTTTATCCATTTAAGCTTCCTATTGTCTAGATTAAACATAATTTTATTCAGTACAATCAGATGATTGTGACAGCATAAGCGAATAGAATGTAATATGAAATTCTTAACAATTGTGTGCATTTCTTAAAATGTAGTTTTTTTTTAAATATATGTATAGGTATCAAAATATAATTATAGATCTGTTTTTCTCATGTCCATGAGTAATTGATATGACATACGAATGTGAAATGTATTAATTTAGGGCAACTGTGTTTGTGTGGAACATGAGTGGTTACTTCAGGTCGTTCTTAGTTTTGTCTAATAATTTACACATCGGTTACCTACATTTAAGTTACTATATTTATTTACTTAGGTATTTAGTTAATTCAACTGCCACTTATATATATCGAAATCAGTTAACAAACGCGTAAAAATGGAACACTTTTATGATTTATGTTACTGTGTAAATTAGTGTGGTAGAAGTTATGGCGAATTCGAAGCAACTTTAAACCGAGAATGTCCGACTCTATCGAAGATCTCTCGAAGCGATACAAAGAAAATGTTTTGTCTGACGAACATTCGAGGAGCGTTGGTTAGTATTAGTAGTGTAAAACAATGAAGGCATTTGTCATTTTGACATAATTGTTCATTTGTTTGTTTGTTTTGTTATACTTAATTGTTCATTTCGGATTTATGTCGGCAATTGATTTTATAAGTGGAATTTAGATTGGGGTATTCATTTGTAAAAGAGAAACATTTAATTTTCGGAATTTCCATATTTTGTTCATTGTAAACATTTTTCTGTTATATAAAAATTATCTGCATACCTACTTATACATATTATGTGTAACAAAATGGACATGAGTGATATACTGAGCGCTAATCCACTCATTGTATACTATACTTTCAATACTACATCGTTACAATGTATCTGTATAAAAATCTAGACTAGTTTTAACCGCGCAATTCATATTCGACTGCTAATTGCATACAACTGTCCACAACAAGCATGTAAAACGTTAATTACCCAGCACTTATCTTTAAAAAACAAATGACTGTCGCGTGGAATTAATTTAACATATATTATTTCCAGGGTTGTTCACAATCCCCGAGTACCCGGAGTTGGAGGAGCGAGGCATGTGGTCAACCGCGCTCGACGCCATCTTGACGACCCTGCGGTATCTCGCACCCGCTACTCTCCTCACCCTCTTCTGGGGCCAGCAGAGCTTCCTGTTCAAGTTACTGAAGCACATAGACTCTGCGTTCAGAGCTAGTAAGTACATTGTTACGGCATTTTGTTTTAATTCCTTCCATAAAAGTGGACATACGATTATGTATGTGTGTATGGCTATAGGTATGTGAGTGTGAACGCAAAAGTGGACTTTTCACGTACATTGCAGTCCTTCCGCCTACGATTTGTTAAAAAGAACAATTTTTAATCCACCTAAACAAAGAGGACAATTCTAACAACGTAAACGTAACTGGTGAAACGTGGGAGTGTACTACACTCCTCTGCCTACCCCTTCGGGAATTACAGGCGTGATTGCGTTTTATAGCTAAATAGTTCCAAAATGTTTTTACTATTATGTACCGATTTAAATGGTGCATATAATAAAATGTATCTAATGATAAATTTTATGTTGCCCAATCCATCATGAGATCGTCAGAGATCGCCCTCACGTTTTGCAAACATCTTTGTGTTTCATGTTGTATATTTTTATATAGCAGTTCAATTTCAATTAAGACACAGATATTCTCGTCTGCAATAATAACCCGATTTCTGTGTCCATTATAATAGAAAAAATAATAGGTATGCGAAATTAGAAGATGTTCACAAGATATTATTTTTCTCACGTTTTACACTGTAACTTTATTACCTATACGTAGTTTATTTGTATGACAATGATGCTTGAATATTGCTATATTATCTCATATTTGTGATCTTCTTAGATAAAGCGCGTTAGTTAAGAAGTGTGGTATGCAAACAATAAAAATAGCTACGTCCGCGCCGGCTCTGACTGTATATCATAATAGCGCGGATAAAAAGATATAAGACAAAATCCTGACATATGAATATACACGAAGATCGGCGAAAAGATGTAAAAAGGAACTGGATTTGACTAATAAGATAGGGCGCAATGGCGCGCATTAAAGGAGGCTTACTAAAGAGGCTTTTAATTAAGACAGAGCAATAGGCGGTTACGGATCTAGATGATGATCTGATTATGATGTCATTCTACTAATACCCACTGGTTTATCGATAAAGCTTATCTAATACGAGTGTAAATTTATAAATAGGATTACATTTTTGAATTCTTATAAAACTCTTATAGAATTTCACATCTTATAGAACTCTTATAGAATTTCACATTATCATTAGGTACACGTATTGGAAAGTCATTTTTCTGAAAATGAGATTTTAAAAATGTACTAAATTTTTGCGTTTGGATCATTTTGGATTAGTCAATAATCCGTAATTATCTAAGCTATGTATCACAAGTGCTAAATTATGTAGGTACGTAGGTATAGAGTTTTATTGTTGTAAGTAGGTACCTAAAAACATTATCCACACAGTCGATGTTTTATTTCAGTAGTATTCTCGAGCGACGAGCAGAAGCAAGCTGTGTTACAATGGCTGGCAGAAGTAGGGCCAGTGAGGGTCGAACATCTAGACACGGTCTGGCGACACGGGTGGATTCTCTGCGGGGTGCTAGACGGAGCGCTGCCTGGCGCGTGCGCCGGGCACCCACCTACCAGGCTTTCATTGAAACATGCGCAGGCGATCGCTGATCATTACTTAGGTGTAGAGCCGGTAAGTTATAGAAACATTATATATTTGATCTAATATCAAGTTGATCAGTTTCGAGATTCATCGTTGTCTAATTCAATTCAGTTATAAATGTGTCAAAGAAATTGATAATACAAGCGCGGTACCACATTGTAACATAACTTGGTAGAAGTATCCAGTTCTCCATGAATTGAAAGTGTTTGAAATCTTGTAAACTATTTACAATTTTGTTATGCAAAAAGGCTAGTGATTTTCGCTAAGTTTTGCGGTTAGGCACATTCTCTTTTGTCGTAACGTAAAAGTTGGTATGCGAAGGAAATTTGACTCTTTATCAAGTGTTATTAGGTTTAATTTAGGTTTTTTGTACAACATTAAAAACCTTTATGTAAGATGGTAATAACTGTCACTTAGAAGTCATTTCACTGAGTCTATGAATAATATGTTTTGTTGTCCTTTTCAGGTTTTCTCTAGAACAGAACTCGAATCATGCGACTCTTTAAGTAGACACCAGGAGTGGAAGCTGGCAACATATCTAGATCGAATTCGACTAGCCCTCGCGAAAATTACACCACCTGTTACAAGACCAACATCGCAACGATCGACGCCCGTAAGCAAACTAGAATCGACCCAAGTAACCCTTGATTACGTAGCAAGAGGTTCGGGTTTAACAGCAGCACAAGTTAAAAACAAAGTATATTTCAAAATATATCCCACAGCTCAACAGTCCTTAGATCCAGGAGAGATCACAATTTTGATACGAGGTCCTAGAGACACGTATGGTATGTCCATACTCCCACCTATACTAGGTAAGGCGCAATTAATTCGACAAAAGCTTCTGGGATTACAATCGAAACCGAATTTTACCGAAAATGCATTACCGATAACACAAGGCGCGACCTACTTAAGAAATTATGGCAAAAATGATATGAATAAAACATATTTCATTCCGAAAACTAAATACGATATAGATATTGAAGTCGATACAAAGAAAGACCACGCAAGAGTGAGTTACATTGTGAATTGCTTAGGTAAATACGAAATATCCATAACGAGTCGAGGTCAAGACATAGTCGGATCGCCATTCAAAGTTACAGCTTCGTATAACATGCTTAGAGTTTTAGAAAAAGAAAGTTTTTGCCTTGAAGACGGCGAAGAAATTGATATTGTTGACGTAAAAACGGACAAGAAAGTAGTATTAAGGATTGTCGACTTTGTCACAGAAAAAATGTTGTTAAGAGAAAATGGTTGCTTGGAGAAAATAAGTGACGAAGAAGCTAAATACTTAATGGAAACTGATGATGTTGATATAGATATTTCAAATTTTAAATCGGCGCTAAGTAATGCTGAGACACCGGAAATTCTGAAAAGTGAACACAAACGTAATAAGTTTAAGTCTGCTATCAATAAAATAATACAAATGAATCGAGTTTGTAACATATTCAACGATCTTAAAATGAACAAAATATTATTATCAGAAAAAAAAACTACTTGTGTTTTACCAAAATCACAACAAGACATTCCAGATGTCGTTAATTCGACATTCAGTGACAATAATATTACACTCACAGTACCCGAAAAACAAGGAAGAGTTATCATTCCGGAAAATATATCCGTATCCTTACTCACTGAAAAATCTAAGCACTTTCAAGAAGATAAGCAAAGTTTAAATGGTAGCGAAACCAGTACAGACATCATCTTTCAAAGTCCAGACTATTTAGAAAAATACAAAATTTTACGAGATCCTTTTGATGACGATGAGCGATCAGTAGATACAACACAATCATCAAACAATCCATTCATCAATGATATTTATACCGAAAATTATAAAACTGAAAAAAAATTAGGTGCATTTTTTTCTACTGAATATGAAACCAATAACTCGCAAAACGAAGAAATAGAAGATGGCTCTCTAAAGTTGACCATTGAGCATCAAGTTGAAAGTCCTCATACATCAACTAGCAATCCTTTTGTTGATGTTAATATCGCAGTTTTGGAAAGACCAAAATCGCCTGTGTTTAAAATTATATCTGGTGAAACACCAAAACGGACTGAATCTTTATACATAGAACCGAAAAGAGAAGACACATTTGAGGAAATGCTTGGCAACGAATTTGTTAACCCATTTTTTGCACATCATCATCAACCGAGTCAGTACAAAGAAACAAAGCCCGTTACAGACTTTATTATTGGGGCGCCTGTATCGTTGCCACCAATAGTAAGAGCGACCTCTCCAGATCCACACTTGGACTCTATTGTATTAAGTACGGACAGTGGTATTTTGGATACGCAAAAGGATCAACAACCTCATGTTACGATCCTTAGTGCAGAACCCGGAACTTCATCTTCATCAGATATAAAACTACATAGTGAAATAAACTCTTCTGGTCACTCCTCTTTTCACACTTCGAGTTCGTCGAATGATTCTTATCAAAGCAAAGTGGTGTCAAACATACCACTTCCCAGTGTTTCACCTAAAAAAGACATGTGGGACTCAGCTTACGTAAGTATAGATGAAAATAACAGTTCACCAGACACCAATAGTAACAATGATTCTTTGCCTGAGCCTCTTAGTAAACAGACGTTTCCTCCTAGCGATGAACTGTCCTCTATGGGACCCGCAGAAAGAGAAATATGGGAAACGTGTAGTGAATTGAAGGAAAACATAAGTACATTCAAAATACATGAAGAAACAAGAATAAACAAATGGGATAGCAAGCGACCAACTTTCACACCGATCATTGAAGAAAATGATAGAAGCCTATATACAGACATGAAGGATGATGTTAATGAAACTGACACTGATCCAGTAACAAATGCTTTTTCTGAACTTAATGAAATATTCAATGACTATTTTCCACAATCAGAGAATGGTTCCACTATGCCAGAAAACAGTAAGTACAAAAATCTTGAGATTGAGTATACAATTGAAAATAATGACACTTGTGTCGATTCGGCGTCTGAAGAGCTATCAGATGTGAAAAGACATGTACAGGAGTTAGAGGGAAAGATTTCTGAGGTTCAGGCAAGCGTTACTGAATCAGATTCAGCAAGTCAAATCCTTCATGTCGAAGATAACGATCATAAAAGTAAGGAAGTTTCAGAAAATACTGACGAAACCCATTTTGGTGAGCATAAGCGTTCAAATATAGTTTTAGAAAGAAAGAAATATTGGGACGAAAAAATACGCCAAATTCAAGCAAAATCAGATGAAATGAAGGCACAACAAAAAAAAAGAAAAGTTTCTTCTAGGCCACTGAAGCACAATGATTCTTTAAGCAAGAAAAAGGGAAAACAAATGATCAAAAATTTTTTAAACGCAAGTGATGAATATCAAAAATATTCAAAGCCCGTTAATGTAAAACAAACAGAAGTTATAGTTCCAGAATCAATTGCTGCAGAACCAGTTTTTGAACACCAAGAGGCAGATGTAAAATTAGTCGAAAAATGGAAAAATTTCTGGGATAATAAGTTAGAAGTTGAAAAAGAAACAGAAATTACTAACTTTAAGCCAACATTTTCTCAAAAGGAAACTCGTAAATCTGTTGAAAATTTAACAGCTAATTTTGAAGATAGCAATTTATCGACAATAGATTCCAAACAACATTTTGAATTGCCTAACAAACAAGAACTACCGGAAGAAGTATTTAGGGCATTTGAAACAAGTCCAAAAAGATTTTTTGGCACATCCAGAAAACAAATATTAAATAAAATCGATACATTTTTAGGAAAATCTAATGGTGATAGTAATTCTTCTAATGAACGTGAATTTAGTCATGAAACTGGCTTAGTATCTAGTCGTATATCATTATTTCATAAAATATCTCGAACCGAGGAACTGCCGTGGATGCGTAGAAAATGCCAATCACTGCATAATTTAAAACACGAAAAAGGGATTGAAAAAAGTATTGGGTTTGATGAGACATATAAATCGCATAACATAAATAAAAGTATTCATAACATCAATGAAACTAATACACCTGAAACGGAAGGTTCAGTTAAAGTTAATACCATTAATTCGAACTCTCAAGAAGGTACAGATTTAGATGAGGATAGCTATGATACAGTGCCAACGTGGTACCACAGCCTCGATGAACAAAAATCAAATTACAACAGTGAAAAAAAGAATATTTGTGTCAAAATGACCATTAAAGAGTTCAATGAAAGTAGCCAACCCGATTATAGTTTGCAATCATCAAATCTGAAAACTTCGATCAGTAAGTCCGAAATGGACATCTTCAGTAAAGTAACAAATAAAGCTTCAGATGAAAATTTAGATAAATATAAGTCGTACGAAGAGTTGCCAAAAATTAACGTTAAAAATTTCATATCACTATACGAAAGCGTATCAAAGTCGTCTCTTGAATCGAAGTCACCCAAATTTGCTAAGAAATACAATGATGAAAGTAGAAAGAAGTTGCACGTGATCAGTTCAGATTCAGGTAGGTAAATAAACTACGTTATATATGGGTATATACTTAAACGATATTAATATTTGTCAAATTCGGTTACAGGAACTGAAAAAACTGTAAAGACATTGAATCGTGAATTATTACCTAAACAATTATCTACATCGACAAGCGGCAGCGATAGTTATTCAAGTACAAATTCACAAAAAACAGCTATTTCAAGAAACATAAGCCCTGAAAGTACAGGGGACTCAATTGATATCGAAATAATTTCTAATCAAGATCAAGATTGTGCTTATTTAAGCCTCTCAGACATTGAGTTGGAAATAATCGAAAATAATCCAGAAACATCTCCCGAACCATCTCCAGAACGAACGATTGAAACCCAAAACGATGAATATAAAAGTCGGTTTCAAGTTGCAAAGCAATATTTTCAGTCATTGGAAGAATTAAGAGAAGAGAAGAAATCTAGAAAGCTTAACGAATGTGAAATGTTATTGTATGGTGCAGAAATTGAATCTCTTACAAATGATAACAGACAGATGGGAAAGACTAAAAAGAAACCTAAATCAAATTCACTGCCCTCTTCTGAAATAGCAAAAGCTTGGAACGAGTTCCAAGATCAGCAAAACGCAGCTGGCGATGTTAAAATGGTAAAGATTTCAGAGAAATTCAACGTCGAAGATCTGTTCAATGATGTCATGGAAGGCAGATTGAGTCGCCAAGGTAGCTTACGTGGAATACCACATAAGAAAGCAGTTCTCGAAGCGTTTAAATCTATGGAAAATATAACAGATAAGAAACTTAGTTCATACGAAATGGCCGTATCTCAGTTAAGTGATTTTGCAAAGGAGAATCGAATAAGAAATGCACAGACTTACCTCAGTGAGTATCCATACTTGCCTACTACTGATCCGTCCAAATATCATTCAAGGCTGGATACCAATGCATCAGGATTGATATCATTTAAAGAACTCTTAGAGAAGAGACCTAGAAGAAACAGCGTGCCAGATTTGAGGCTAAATCCAGCGTTTTCTGTTGACCTTTAAATGTACCTTAAGACGTAGTTAACCGATATGTACATTTAGTATAAGTTGACCCATCTGTAGAATAGAGCGAATAACTAAGACCAATAAGTATAAGCTAAATCTTTCTAGAGTTCCATTGGATATTTGAATAATTTCTAATTAATCTCTTCCTTTTTCATTGTCACATGTTTTACTAAAAAGTAAATAAGCTATATTTAAATTCAATTTATTGAGAACATTTATTTCATATATTTCCACAAAATTCAACTGCAAATGATCAAACGTAAACATATCTTAAAATTAAAAATTACTGCATATATTTAAAATCCTATAGTATGTACTTAGTGCCTTTTGTTAAGTTTCATAGATTTTAACGTTTGTTAAATAATATTAACTATGTTCATGACTTGTCACAACGATACGAATAATATTATCGTCATTAAATTCATTATGTTTTAAGTTTCTTGTACAATTG
>DWDT01001420.1:0-16007 GCA_018245595.1 Microceris scylla | reverse complement strand
TGTTCATTAGGTTTATGTATAATTTTCATAGTAAAAAAACTTAATTTGTGTCCTCTTGTGATACACAAGTTAATAGAAAAACATGTAGAATCATCAAAATACATCATACTTAATAGTATTTACATGTTTCTTTCGCCGCACGCAGCTGAACAATCAGACAGTGATTTTTGTTATTATATAGAGTTCTTAACAGTATGTTTACTAAACAAATAAAAAAATTTCATTTTTGCCAGGGTTCTAACCACTAGATTATGGGCAGTGATAGCCTAGGCTCCAATGGTTTATAGAATTCAGCCTTTCACTCCAGGGTTTTGGGTTCAAATCCACAGTGCGCAACTCTACAAAAATGTGTAAATAAATACCACTTGCTAAACCAGTGAAAGAAAACATGGCCAGAAAAGCTCCACAGCTCATAGTTTACAAAAAAAATCTAAGGCATATGAAGTCCGCCTACTCGTACTTGGCCAGCGTGGGGGACTATGGCCGTAACCCTTATATTTGAAAGGAGATCCGAGTTCCTACAATGGAATGATAAAAGGGTCGAGAGATGAAAGCGAGAAATTTATAAACTTTTGTAGTACCGCATTGTCTACTTTATTGAATTGTTACAAATAAGTCAGAACTATCGATGTCGACATTTTTTTGTATTTTTAACACGCATTGTAGGAGTAATAAGGATACGGAAAAAAATCGATGCTTTGGAGTATCGAGTACTTTGACTTTCAATACCGATACTATTGTACTCGATACTTTTTTTACTCATTGAGTACTATTCAAGTCAAGTATAGTATTGACTATTTTCTGATTTTTTAAAAAACGAATCAATACAGTGACATGCTCTTTATTATAGTCTGAAATAAAGATAAAATACCTAAGCAATTACGTATATGCACAGGTTTCACCACTTAGATCGTATAATACAATTTGAAGATATGAAACTTGTTTTTCCAAAGTTATACATGTTTAAAAATGTTATGTGTCGTTTAAAAATGATCTATAATGATATTATAAGGAGGAAAGGTTTGTTGGTTCTGTAAAATTGGTTTTGATTTTGATTGAATTATAAATAAAATACTCAATATCAACATCAACAAAATTAATATTCTTCAACATAACAATGTACATACATAAATATACTCATTTATATGACATACTTACATAACTATAAACTTATCATGTTGTAAACTTGCAACAGAATCACCTATTTCTAATAATAAATCTATTACTCCCTCTTCCCCCCGGACCTCGGAAACGAGTAGACGTGTTCAAGACCTTACGCGAATTCAAAAATTTTAAATAAATTCAAATTTTGCAAAATTAAAATAGTGTATTAAAATAGGAGCGCAGAAGTTTCGAAGAGGTTACATGTACCCCGGTACCTACTGTTCGTTGAAGCAACCAGGACAGCCAACGCTCTGGGTGAGAAAATAAATCATTAACATCCCTACAAAGCATAACCTGAGTGGGTTGAGTGACAAAGAACGCACATGTAAGAACGTAAGTGCAAGCTGAGACATAAAACTGATACAATAATTGAGGTAATAATGCTTCATACCTGTTGATGCTAACGACATTATGTATACACGCCTCTAACTAATGCAATGTTAGCACGCAAGAACGAGAAGCAGTGTTATTCATTAATAGCCAATAGGATATAATTTGCATCTGTGTGACCTTTGACTGGATTATTGAACGCACACGTGAATCGTCAACATAAAGTAAACGTCCTCGCTGTCTCTGCGAGCCTAGTACTTCTTTGGGAACATATACTAACCTGGCGGAACAATATTATTTGCATCTTTTATAATAAATATAATTACTAGTAGATTCCAAACAGAAAGATTGTGTATGTCGGCTTTTAGGCACTGATTAAACTTTCCCTCTGCGTATTTATTCATTCCTGGTACTATGGACGACTGCACAGAGAATTGTAGTAACTCGTGCTCAGACTCGGAAGAGATAATAAATATGGTACATGATGAGGGTACACCACCTAACTTTGTTGCGAGCCGCGTCAAACGGAATAGAGATGATAACTTTGCTCACGAATTCACAAAATTTAAAAACGAAATCAAAAATATGATATCATCACTAATGTCTGCACAAGAACAAGAACTAAAAAAATTTAGTACTAATTTGAAGGAAATTAGACAGACAAATATTAACATTGAAAACTCTATTGCTTTTTTGACTGCTCAAAATATGGAATTTAAAAATAAAATAACTCAGTTAGAGAGAAAAATTGCAGATGATAAAAAATATACAACAATTTTAGAAGAAAAAATAGAAAACATGCATATAGATCACAGGAAAACTAATTTCGAGATAAAAAATGTACCTAAATCTCCTAATGAGACAAAAGAGGACTTAATAGAAATGGTTACATGCTTATCTAAAACAATAGGATGTCAGATTAAAAAAGAAGACGTAAAAGACATTTACAGAGTCCGTGGAAAAAGAGAAGAAATTAGAAGGACACCAATCATAGTAGAAACATCCTCCACCCTTTTAAAAAACGAAGTATTAAAATTATGCAAGTCCTTTAATGTTAAACAAAAAACGAAATTGTGTACTAAACATCTGGGATTGCGGGCTAACGAATACACCCCTATATTCGTCTCAGAACAGCTCACTGCTAAAGCAGCTAGACTTCACTTTCTGGCACGCGACCTTGTCAAGGACAAATCACATAAATACTGCTGGACTGCATATGGAAGGGTGTACCGGCGAAAAGAATATAATTCGCCTACTATACACATTAAAAGTGAACTACAAATCTTAGATCTGAAGAAGTCATCATCATCATCATCAGCCTATCTCAGTCCATTGCTGGACATAGGCCTCCCCTATAAGTGGGTTTATGCCCGTAATCTCCACGCGGGACATGCGGGTTGGAGATCGCAAGGCACAGTATTTCGCACTGCCGACGCTGCTGCCCGTTGGCAGCCAGGACATTTAGCCGTGCCTATTTAGACTGCGCTATACCGCAATCAGCCGGTCGCCAGAGTCTCGTTTGTTATAGCAGGGTGCACCACGTGCAGGTAAGGTTGACTTGCGTTCCTGTGATGGTGGTTGGAACCCCTTACACCGTTTGTGCTGTTTAAAAAGTAAAAACATTAAAATAAAAATGAAAATGATTTCATATGAAAAATTGTATTTCAGTTTTTTTCAATATGGCGTACCGTTTATTAAGATTTGGAAAACTCCTAAGCCCATAGGAAATACGCTGAGGAATTAAAAAAAAAATTGTTTCGTAATTGTGCCAAAACTGCATCATAGTTAAAAATGGAATAAAAAAATCATCGTTTTATTGAAGGATTTTCTGGCCCAATATAGTCCTAAATTTTTTCCCCAAAAAGCCACCATGAGTCCCAAAACATGTCTAAAACTCAAACCAATCGATTTTTGAACTTCTGAGAAAATTTTTTTTTCATATTCACCTTTTTTCGATTTTTCTCAAAAACGGTAACGGAAACTTGTAGGATCAAGTATCTTATCAGTATCAACATGCCTTGAGATGATGAACCAGATACCCTTCTGGGGCCAATTGATTATACCTACTTATCGCCCTATGGCCTTTATATTTATGTACTGAGCGAGGCTAGGTAAAGGAAGGGATCCTATTGGTTCTTAACAAACACATTTCTCGTTACGCATCCTCGCACATCTCTGGTGGAAACGCACCCTTATTATTATTGCTGGACACTCGCACACATAGAGCCGCCTATGGCTCCCCCAGACGATATATAATATGTATCTCTATGAACGTAACACACATCAACGGTCTTTTTAAACAACAAATAAAAAAGCTTGTACTTTTTAACCGAAAATTCGGTAATTTCGTATAATGTTCTATCTATAACAATAACATAATATATTGAATTCATCTCATCTCTAGCTCAATACTTTACCACAGCTGGTTACAATAACTAACAATATAACAACTGAAATCTATCGACAGATATAGCTACATGGTGAGTATTGCATTGATAAAAACAGTATTTTATTTCTTCATTATACAAGTCCAGAATTATATATCATCCAACATGTTACTTAAATAATATTAAACAAAAAATGTTAATATAAAATGCGACGTAATAATTAAAAAAAAATAGAATGGAAACAGCCAAGAGCCGATCAGTTCGAAATATACGTCATACGGACAACACGCAGAAATCGATTCGACATTTCGCGGCTTCGAAGCGTCAGCACGGACAGATTGTTTTGATAATTATATGGATACGGTAGATACCTCACTGCTACGTCATCATAGCGAGGTGCACAGTTAAGCTCTGCGAGTGTACACTATCGACGAGTCGTCATGCGCGTACGCCCGAGCCGGGACTCGATGACATACAGGCACTCCTCGACTTACGTCATTTCGAGTTACGTCGAACATTGTTTTGACACTATTCCTCAAACATACGTCAATTGTTTCGATTTCCGGCATAGGAGGATTCACTTGTCACGAGGTCACTGTATCCGTGGGGCCGGCGGGGCGCGGTGTCGGCGTGCGGGGATTACCGCGCACATGCCATTGATTTTGATCTAGCACAATCTAGAATTATTGATAGTTTCTTTAAGCCAACAGTTTAATTTATTATTTCTCATTATACACTTTGATTATTAAAGTTTCATATATATAGTTATATCGTTATATATTATTAAAATTATAACATACAAATACCAAAAATAACTAGCAATTTCATAAGTATCGTACATATATAATTATTTTAAGAACTTACTTTTGATAATAAAGTATGTTGTATATTCTTTGTTATAAATGCAGTTTTCTTTAAGTTTTGAGTTCGCGTGGAACCTAGCCCTTGAGTTTTACATGCAAACCTATGAAACAATGTCTCGACTTAGGTCGCTTCGATTTACGTCGCGGATTTCGAGAACCTAACATGCTGTAAGTACGACGACTGTCTGTAATGTTGCTACCGAACACAGTAACTCCAACAAATAGTCATACTAATGGTCAAAATGTGTGTGGAGTGTTCTGCGTACAGTCCCCGCCCAGCCGTCCGTCAGCTGCGCCGCCGCTCTCGGCGTCCAGGAATGTGTCGTGTCCACGTGTCCACGTGTCGCGGGCGAGCGTGGCGGGCCGGGTAGGCCCCGTTGTAACAGGTGCATTTCATTACCACAAGCAGAACACTCAAAATAATATTAAGCGGCGGCCACACCGCCCTCACGTCTACGTGCCAGTAAACACTATAAACTATTATACACCTCTGTGCTTCTGTTATTTTACAATTCACAACCTCATTCACCCAAACATTTAGGAAGTGCTGACGAATATTAGCATTTAAAATACGTGGATCCGTTCTAGGTTAGGAATACATGTTATGGTGTTTAAATAAATGCTAGTGAAATAAGAGTAATTCGCAGAGCGCGCACCGCGCGGCGGCGCCTTAAGTACACTTGTTAATATTAAATATACTCCCTAAACACTGGTGGACTTCATTAAATACAGTAAGGGGGTCGCCACATATTAGCGTCGTCGATTCGTTCCCTACAATGCTCCTGGCGCAGCGGCGCTCGGAGACATGCGATGGTCTCATGAACCACAACTAATACATGCTAAACACGACTAACGTACGTCGATACTTCAGTACAGTAACAAGTGGCTATTTAATATATGTAGTATACAAGAACACAGCCGCAGCGACGCGTGGCTGCAGGCCGCTGCGGGCGAAGGCACTGCTGGGGGGACACGCGGCGAGCTAGGAGCAGTCCTTGCTCATCATCTTGCTGAAGGCCTTGGGGATGTCCTCGTTGGTCTTGGACACGGTGCTGGCCCCCAGCAGGCCGGGCGCGGCCGCGGCGCCCGTCTGCACCTCGTACGCGCGCTTCAGCAGGTCGTAGTTTATCTTCTCCGACACCACCGAGTCTTGTCTGCGCACGGTTGAAAACTTGTGGGTTAGATCATACATATTCAGTGTTAACAAGGGAGCGGGGTGATAGTGATGAGGTAGCACTCGACCTAGCGTCTACTTCGCATATTCTTTGTGGAGTTTGAGGCGGTGTTTTTAAGGCCCCAGTATAATATTCATGCAAAATAGTACAAAAGCAATGGCAGAGATGTAAACTAAGGTGGAAAGCGAATGACAAACTTGTAGTCGGGGTGGTTGACGACGAAGGCGCGCATCCAGGCGGCCATGGTGGCGATGTCGCCGCGCGCGCGCCGCTGGATGAGCTTGAGGTACTGCTGCACCGAGCAGTGCGTGTCCGCGTCCACGTCCATGCCCGACAGGTACGACTCGATCAGCGGGATCAGCCCCGGGAACACGCCCTCCTGCCGCAGCCGCAAGTGAACTCGTGAACGCGTGCAATACGATCGAGGAGAACGAGTAATGAAGATCACCGGGGTCGGTGCAGCGAGCTACCTTGCCGTTGACGATCTCATCGACGGTCATGAGGTGGTAGTGGTCGTGCGGGTCGCGCGGGTCGTCGTGCGGCGGCGCCACGGCGCGCGGCGCGCCCACGTCGCGGCGCCACCAGAAGCGCTCCGTGAGGCAGGCGCCGCGCCGCTGCGCGCGCTGCATGTTCTCGTCCACCTGCGCACCCGCACGCGCACGCGCACGCGCACGCGCACTCGTTACCGCCCCGAACCGCTCGCCCGCCGCGGAGTGCCGCGGGGTGAGTTTGTCAAATGATCAGTATTGAGAGACATCGCCCATTTCATTTGTTTTAACAAAAATAGACATGTCAAATATGCATTACCCATTAGCTACTGATTGTTACTTTTCGGGTTCACATTTCGATGGTAACAGAAAAATAAATACTAGAACGGTGTTATGTAATAAACGAAGGCTACTACGAAATTCGATGTTTCAATAGAAACAAATTTTGCAATTCTTCAATCAAACCAAAATAATAAACCAATGGAGCCTTAAATCGCAAATAATTGTCATGAACCAAGCGGCATGATTCAATGAAAAAAATATTTTCTTTTGTAATTTTAATCCTTGTCAGTGGTGACGACTATGAATGTGCAACCTTGCTGATGGGCATGACGAAGTTGAGGTTGTAGGAGAGAATGACGCGCGTGAGCAGCACCACGAAGCACACGTAGGCAGCGTTCTCGAAGTCCGTGAGCTGCGCCTCGCACGGCCGGAACTCCACGCGCCAGCCGATGGCGGCGTTGGGCGGCGGCGGCTTGAAGCGCATCGTCTGCCAGTTCGTCGACTGAATGTTCTGCAACACGCGCGGACGGCATCGCTCCGTACACTGCATATACCCGGTAATACAACCACAACGAAACGAGCGACTTTATTTATTATTTTTAAGCGACAAAGTATATCGCATGACTTCAATGAGAATGTATTTAGAAAAACGTCTTTTTGTTAAATTTAGCAAATATTTCTACATACTTATACTTTTATGGCTGATTAAATGAATCACCGTTGTGGGCTCGACAGGTTCTAGGAGAAGCCCTGCCCTCGTGTTGGAGGAATAGTAACCTCATCACGTAGTCGTGGTCCGCGCGACGTCATTTATAACATATATTTTAATTGGAACACCGCTAGGCACATTGTACAGGCTGCAACGATAGAGATGTTGGCCACTCACTCGGCGGAGGGCAGTGATGCGTAATAACAATAAGTGCGGACCTCAAAGTGGTCGCTGTCGTTGGCGTCGTCCTGGTGCACCTTCTCGGAGAAGAGCGAGACGGTGTCGCGAATGAAGAGGTGCGCCACGTGCAGCGCCAGCGGGTGGTCGATGCCGCCCGCGCGTAGCCGCCGGTAGATGGCGGGGTCGTGCACGATCGGAATGTCGTTGTACCTGGCCCGCACCCGCCATCACATGCTTTGTTAACTTATGGTATATACCATTAAACATTAAAATGGGATGCTTTATTAAAAGGAAAAAGATGATAAGGAGGTCTAGATATCTATTATTTGGAAAAATGGTTGTATATTTATGAGCGCCTGTTATTATGAACATTAGCAGCAGGCGATGTATTCGTGTGTTAGAAATCAATCGTAAAAGTATTTCGCTACGCCCGCGCTGGCGCAGTACTACGGCGGGGCGCGTCGAAGCCGACACGGGCTCACTGCACCGCTAGCAGCCTCGACTGCGAGACGGATAACGGGTCAACAAGCAGCTTACTTCTCGTGCGCCGGCGACAGGTACGAGTCGATGGAGTCGTAGCGCGACTTGTGTATCCGAAACTGGTTGTTCTTGAGCGGCTCCTCGCCGCGCTCTTCCGGGGTGCGGCAGTCCACGGAGGCAGAGATCACGTTCCAGCGGCAGTCCACCTCCGTGAGGAAGCCGCGGTAGATGGGCGACGCTGCAGACAACGCTAGCTGCACAAATCAAACACGAAAATATCTCGCCTGTTATCTCTTAACAACAATCTTCCCAAAGCAGTTATTCCATTTCAACAATTACATTTTTTCAAAGCAATAATATTTAACCGCACGAACACTGTCTAGAGGTACTCGTAGTTACCGTTTTGGAATACGGCCGCGCGCTGCCTACACCACTAACATTGTAACGTGCAGGTGACATATGGGAGGCACTTACTTTCATTACGTTGCTATATTAAATAACTAAAAATATCGGAAAATGTTTTACACTTCTCTTGATTTTAAAATAAACAAACAACTAAACTATTGGCAATGTCCAGAGGAATGGCGAATAACACAGCGCACAGCGGTCACTCACGTAACTTGATTTTAGAAATAAGTGTAGGATAAGCACTAACATAGTTAATAGGTCATGTGATCTATATATTATTAATATATAGATCACCTGTGACGCAAAACTTCGTACAAACGTATTTGCTCTTATATATATGTCTTAAATAATTTGAATGTGCCTCAACAGCGGTGGTCGGTTCGCAGCTGACACAGAGACAAGAGTGTGAATGAAGCGTTGAACGAGCTGCCGACTTACCAACTCTTGAGCTGGCGAGCTCGGTTGCGAGCTGGCGAGACTTGATTACTCCTACACTACTATATGGAAGCGAGGATTGTTTATGGGAGAAGCAGCTGTAAAAAGGTTGTCTTGGATCAAAGAGAGCGTTGATATAAAAATGAAATAGAAGATATCCGATGACAGCAGAAGTAAACAGAGACCAAATCTAACCTAGTTTGACTAAATGGATCAGGTACTAGCTCGCGGAGAAGCTCAAAACCACCGACCGATTATGAGAAGAGTGATGAATGTAAAAGAAGAACCGTTAGGTCAGTAAGGATATGGGTATTTGGGACTCTCTCTCTGGTGCTCTGTGCGAACTCCGTATTGGATCTGGCGTCACAGTGTAATAATTTTAAATAAATCTCAGACATTAAACCTCTTGTTTCAGATGAAGATATACAGCACGCAGATAAGAGTTTCAGGTGCATGTTTAGTTTCATGAAATAAGTATATTTCACAAGCTAACATTGAATGACAACTGCGCACATTCCTAAGCCGTCTACAACAACTCGTATAAAGCATTTGCATGTGGGGACGCGTGTCTACACACACTACGTCGACAGTACATGGGTTATATTCTTTACAATACAATATACTTGAATATACACTAAAACACGAACAATAATTTGGACATAAAACACAGGAGCGTGCAGTGGGCAGCCGGGTCGCGTAAGTACCGGTTCCAGCCGATCTGTGTGCGTAGCAGGAAAACTATGTATTAGACGGAGAGAGGGTAGGGCGTGCTTCTAAACATCCTGCCCTCACTTCTATGACGGAGTGACGTTTAAGAAAGAAAAGGACAGACATTAGAAACACATGAATGATACAACTCCTTACAACTTTTATTTTCACGTGTTGTAATATCCGGACGATATACTTGGGTCTTCAAACTAAACTGGCTTATACGATATTGAGATGTCTGTGTCCAGTGGTCAACAACAAGATTGTGACGGTAACTGTAATGTCTCACCATAATAGGGCACAAGGGCGCCA
Organism: Microceris scylla; assembly: GCA_018245595.1. Taxonomy (NCBI): domain Eukaryota; kingdom Metazoa; phylum Arthropoda; class Insecta; order Lepidoptera; family Hesperiidae; genus Microceris; species Microceris scylla. The sequence continues at coordinate 6,086 of DWDT01001420.1, read as the reverse complement.
GCTGATCGTACAGCGTCCTCGCCTCAGTGATGCAGCACGCCTGGAACGTGAGTTGCAGACAGCAGCAGCCCATGCCGAAGCCCATGGCGTCCATGTATACGCAGTCGGGGCGCGCTGCGTCCGGCTCTAGCTCGTGTGACGCATCCACCGGGATCTTGGTTTTTGCGTCGCGGAATACTAACAATGTAACGATTGTTTATCACGTGCTATTCAATAACACATTTTTTTAAAATCTCTGATCGGAATTTAACTTCTAACCGATCACAGCTACCGGCCGAACAAAGTATCGGTTTCGGCGACACGAGAGAGACGACCAAGTGTCAAATTAAAATACTGTTTGTTATTTAAAATATTACGTACTTGGAATATTAATAGCAACTTTTTCTCCTCGCCGCTGCCGAATATTTGAAGTCAGTGTTTTGAATCGAGGATGTCCTGGGAATATGGCTTGATCCGGAAAGTAATGCGAAAGGGTTACCCCATCACTCGACGCCGGAGTTGGTGGATACGGGGGACTGGTGAAGTTTGGACACCCCAATCTAAAACAATAATGTCAAGTGTATCATTTGGTTGTAACATTACGACCCTTTTGTTTTCCTTATTATTGTAAAACAGAAAATGTGAACAGTTCAGATTACCTCGGAAAATTTGTAATACTCATGATCACCTCTCCATCTTTGAGTAGGGTGCTCGCTTCCGCTCTGCGGAATTGCATGTTGGCTTCTACAATGTTGAAGTGTGCTAAAAGACCTCCATAAGGTTTCCCCGGCGTGCCTTCCACCATGTAAGCTCCGTACTCGGGCCGCCACAGCGATTTCACATCTACACAAATTGACACGGGATTAGGTGGGATTAGTGACAAAAGCTATACGCGCGCATTATACAGTTATCGTTTTAGGTAAATGAGTATTGTATAGATAATACAAGGTACCAAGACTTGTACCATTTATTTAGATTTATGGCTGTTTTCAAGTAGTGAAATTGGTTCAACGATATCTGTTATGTTTACGTCGTTAATATTTTCTATTACAAGGACATGTTGAAAACCCTGTTGTCACATGACGCAGCAGGTATCTAATGTAAACTCGGGTAAGCTTGTACCAACGTGTACACAACAAACACACCACTGGAGACTTCCTGTCGACTTCACACTTATTCAGCTATCTAGCATCTTACTAATACTTAATTACTTAAATAATTGAACTAACTTCATAGGACATCTGTATCATATGTTTCATAGGACATCTGTATAAAATTTCAAATAACACCCGTCCTAAGGTCGACATTGGGTAGTCGCTACAATCATTTAGTTGAGAATGTGGTAGAACATACACTACTGACCGAGACCAACACTGCCACTGCACCTACTCACACTACAAGTATTGTTACGGCCGATAGTATCTCGAAACTTCGTTGTTCGTTATGTATTGCCTATAAGTATACATATGAGAGTATTGTGACGAACGAATGTGTGCGTTAGCCCAACAAGAAAGAACACCCAGAGTGCTATGAGTGGGATATTAATTAGTGCTCAATCTGCTGTAAATGTGCGCCAAATAAAAAAATTGTACATGTTTTGGAAATAAACAGAAAAAACTGTTCCTACTGGGGTAACGTTATTCCAGCAGGAAAATTCTAAACGAATTATCGAAGAGTTAAAAATTGAGACGAGTGCGCCTGTAGAATAAACATGCACTTAGCTCTGCACATTTAATAGTAAAATGCACTTAGCTCTTAATTTGTGCGTATTTGTGACAAAATTATCTTTAAAAATATATTAATAATTTTCAAATAATCGCGGTTTTTTTAATAATCCAATCTATGTATATGTTACAGTATTGTTATTGAACCATGTTGTGTCCTCAAGGCCATGGTTATAATACTATCTGTATATTAGGGGTGGCTTTGTTGATCCTCCAAAATAGCAAAACATCTATGACCAGCATCAAAGAGAACAAATACCTGTCCTCAACACATACCAATAGGTCAGACTTATTCCGGCATCATGTCACCAAATAATACTTACTGATAGCCAATTACCAATCCACACTAGGTATATCAACGCAACAGGCATGGCACCACATCTTTGTTTGAAATAACTTGCAGAAGCCCTGTGCCCGCATCAGCCATTAGTGACTGCTATTGGTTATTTCCTACCAAGTTCATGTAACCTTTCTTATTGATGGTAGCTAAGTTAAAATCATGCTTCAAGAAATTGCCAGCCATTTGCAATTCATAAAATGGCAACTCGCTGCAGAGAATTCAGCAACTCACAGCAAATCCCTACATATCCATGATTTCTTTTTACTATCAGCAAATTCCCATAAACATTAAACACACACACATACATGCATACATGCATGCACACACATAAGTACACACACATAGACACACACATAGGTACACACATGCAAGAGCTAATATAATATCTTTCCTTATAAATTTTAATATTGTAAAATTTTATCTAGGTTATATAATTAACGGTTTATAATTAAATGTAGGTATTTAATTTGTTTAATAATGTTAATAAATAATATGTAAAATTGTAATAATTAGAAAATGAAAATTTATATTATTAATTAACTAATAATTTGTTTTCAAGTGTTTGTCCATAAATTATGTCATTTATTGTTTAGTCATGATATTTTCTCTTCTGCGGCTCGAGGGGGGGGAGCATTACATTTTAATTTCCCGCTTACCACCTCAGAGATAGGTAGTGGCTAATAAACAACGCTACGCAAGACCAATTATGAAGGTCTTGAGTTAGCACAAAGCTGAGCCATTCCCTTTGCCCACACATTTTTTTTCCTATATAATTTTTTGATTTATGGTTTTAAGTAAATGTATCTTGTTTATATGTACCTTTACTTTTGTGTATTCTGTTTGTTTGTGTGGCTATAAACGATTTTATTATTATTACTATCATGTTGCTGGCAATGAATGCCCTCAAGTCAGAACACAAAATGAACACTGCTGTTTAGTGACAAAAACTTCTACCACTGTCTCGGCTTTGTAAACATAAAGAGGCTGTAGATTTCTAACAACATTAAAAGTATGTGGAAAGTCTGATTTAAAATAAGCCATGAGAGAATTTCACAAATATTAAATAATTGTTAAAAATGTTATGCTATATTCAAATACACATGAGTTAGATGTTATTATCTTATCAGCCTGAGAGGGCACACTCATTACCATAGTATTGTCACGTGTATATGACTTATCTCACAGCAGTCAAGTGCCAGGACTGCACTATCGTCAGCCAGAGGTGAGTGGCATCATGGTGATTTATAGTATTGGTAAAGGCACAACTATTGCAAATTTATTTTAACAAGTATATCCAACATAAACTTATAGACTTACAAGGTTAGCAACATTATTTACACAAGGAACTGACACATGTGTGACATACACAAAAAATGTTGTGAAATAAAAGTGTATAGATAGAGCATGACTAAACATTTTGTCCACTAGTACTGTGTGGCACATTGGGTGTTTCCTCAAGTTTTGATATAACTCAGCAGCTAACATCACTGTTCATTCTATAGATAACCCACTGTGGACATACAATTTTATAATTTAAACAATGTCATTTCTGCCTATCAAGGCAGATTATTTAATATTTATGAAGCTGATGGTATGACTAGGTTCAGTGTATTTTTTAAACACAAGGGCTTATTTAACTTAATTAAATACATAATGATATTTCAAAACAAAATACAAGATGATGAAAGCCTAAAATTCATGATCTACAATTTTTAATTTAGTCAAATCATTTGGATGAAATAAAATGCAATAATTACTCTGTGGGTCAGCCAGTTCCTTTTCTTGCAGTTGAGGTAAAATTTCATCAGCTCTAAGACTAACTGTTGCCCGTTGGTTTTCATCATCAAATTTCACAATGATATATTCCACCTACAAGTAAGCAGTAACGAGGTTTAAGAAACATTCACGAACTATAAGAACAATTCTCGTGAAATTTACTATCGGAATAATGAAGTAAGTGCAACAAAGTTAAATAACGAATCGCCATACTTACCTCGTCACCCCACTTAAGTACATCGCCAGTGCGGTCTCGTAATTTGCCGTACAAATTAATAAACTGCTCTATACCATGTTGCCGGACGTGCTCCGCTAAAGCCTTCGTCTCATTCCAGCTCAGAGGGCTTCCTTCGGTTAACAAACCCATTCTCGCTACTTGATTATGAGAAAAAGTCACACAAAAATGTGGAACGCTTTTTAATATTTTAATAGAAAAACCCAATTGTATCACTTTGAAAAAATAGTTCATTTATCGCATTGATACTACAACTTTGAAGAGCCGGACTGAAGACACCAGTTCAATGATGCAACAGTTATCAATATGATTAGGTACCCAATACAATTTATAACAGTAGTGAATATTTTTTTGGAGTGCAATTAAATAATGTACCACAGTCGTTAATTATGTTCGCAATACTAAAACAACAATTTAACGTCAGCTTGACATCTATTTACACTCAAAATGACACATACACTTTTTAATTTTTGTGATAAATTTTACTGTCGTAGTACCTGCAGTACCATTTTTACACCATAGATACATGATAAATGTGTGGCTTATTATAAAAAGTGTACTATTAAATACCAAGTAAATATTTGATATGTGTATGATTTATTATAATATGTAGAATATTGTATAAAAAACCCAATTAATATTATTTATTTGTTATCTGTTGAAAAACTCCACGATAAAATATCTATCAATTCCTACGCGTCATTTTTGCTGGTTGAGATATGACATTTCAGTATTGTATTCTGTCTTAGTACTTGGGGTCGCTGTTATCGTATAAAATAGATGTATTTAAATATCTGCACATGTTTATCTTTTTGTTATGGTTTAATTATTTTTGTGTATGATGTAATAAGGGTATGTGCTAAATAATACCAATATATAAGAAAGCAACCGTGTTTATAAGGTTAATCGATGGTACCTTTACTTTGAACGAAGTGTTCAATCAGTTTTTAATAATCATGGTACCGGTGGCTATTGAGGGATGCACGCAGGGCGAGGGCGGCGGAGCTCGAGGAGGCTCGATATCTCTAGCTTTGCTGATCGATTTTATAGTACAAAGGACTTATGACGAGCTTACTGTTTTGGCGGAACTGTAAGTAACAGTTACATCTGATCAGGACAAGAACATTTCAATTTTTGCTTCCGTTTATTATGATAGTATTATGGAAAATAATATATAAGTATAGCATACACTTATAGGAGCACTGTATGGAGAATAATGTGTTTCAATGTTAATGGCATTTCTAGGTTACCTCGAAAAACAGATATGGAGCGCAAGATTGAGATATATAAGTTTAGCGCCCGCACCCGGCAGTTGTTTGTGCGCCTACTGGCTTTAGTCAAATGGGCCAGCAGTGCCACAAAGGTAGATCGCTCTGCACATATTATGGCCTTTCTGGATAAACAAGCACTGTTGTTTGTGGAAACTGCTGATGTGCTGGCCAGGGTGGCGCGAGAAACTCTAGTGCATGCAAGGTATACATTTTATCAGTAACTTATGGATTTGATGACTATTGTTATAACTATCTTATAGGTCTATAAATACTGTAATATATGTTGTATGATTTCAAAATTACACAAAGTTAAAGAACAATTTTTATCAGCTATATGAGAGTAAACACATTCAGGACAATTTTTAATTAGAGAAGATGAAACCTTTTTTTTGCCTATATCATTAAATTATAGGTCAAAGGTATCTCTTCTTTGACTGTTTCATTGGCCGTGTTGTAGTAAGAGTGACTGCCAATCAGGTGGTATTGAGTTGGAATCCCAAGTTGCATACTATTCGAATTTTCTAATTTAGAATTTCTAGTAGTGACAGAGAGTCTGGATCTGTGCCCCGTGTATGAGGGGCGGCCGCTGAAAAGTTTTGAGCCTAAGGTATTAAAAATACTGAGAGAAATATATAAAAAATTATTTTTCAATATAATCTCCCTCTATTTCAATACACTTCTTACATAATAATAATAAATTTTATTTATTGCCACACATAGTATACATAGAAAAAGTTACAACAAGAAGGTTAATTTATATA
>DWDT01001419.1:0-16013 GCA_018245595.1 Microceris scylla | reverse complement strand
TATATATATCTCTCTCTCTCTCTCTCTCTCTCTCTCTGGATAAGTTAGGTTAGGTTAAGTTTAGTTAACTGCAAAAAAATCATAATCAACGCGTAGGTAATGCTTTACACAATAGTTTTATAAATATTATGAATATATAAAACATCTAGATATTTTCGTTTTGAAACCAAAAACTGAAAGTAAATATCTTAGATAGTAATTTATTTAACAATTTAAGTAATACATTTACAGAATAATCTATTTTTCACATGAATAAGGCAAACATTTCTTTGTCAAATGGCAGTTATTCGAATTGACGATATTTTTCATATATCTATGTACAGTAATAATTATAATTATATAGATACTGTTTTTCGTTTTATTTCAAATTCAAGTAGGCTTAGTTTGGATTTTATTTTTAAACTGATTTTTTTTATACAAATGAACTGATAATATCATGGCAATGTTGACCAGAATGCTTTTGATGCAGAATGCAATGAATATTTAATTAATTGGCAGAATATAAATTTCAAGTTCAGTTACGTTTTATTTTTTTTGTAACATTTATTTTGTAATTAAGCCATGATATAAGCTTTTAATATATCAGCGCGACAAACAGGCAAACGTGGTATATCAAACGGTTACCAAACGATAGATTATCAAAATAAAAAAATCTTTGTAAATGAAAACATATTTAGTTTTATATTTACGTGTGGTTTAAATACAATAGTATATAGTTATTGCTTCTACAATTTAATTGAACTGTCGTTTGAATGACAATTTATTGTCTAGGGGCTAATGACAGATCTGTAATCTTTTATGTACAGGTTGACGATAATTTTATGGCATGTAATTGTTGTTTATAAAAACTTGTACATCAAAGATGAGGTAAAAAGGTAAAAATTATATTTATGAAAAAAGCTTTAAATACTAATATAAAGTATATAGAAGTGAGTAGAAAATATAATTCGAGAACTTCTAGTTTTTGGCAAGTTTTTTCTAAATCTTACGCCTGTTTTGCCGCTACGTATAAAAATAAATGGAAAATTTCCAGATGATTAGTGTAAAAGAGTCGAGATGTCATTGTAAAAATTGCCTCAGTTCTGGTAGGATAGTCGCCAAACCATAAATGTGAAAATTTCTAGAAAAATTCAAAATAACGCTTACATAACTGTGGCACATGATACTCATATCGTAACAATATCCTAATATTCCAATCATATGTTAAAGATTACATATAAAATATTCGAAAGTTAGATGACTCGCTAACAATAATAATTTATTATTAAAATAATTCGATTATTAAACAATACACAGATAATTAATACAAATGGCAGAATGAAATTTGACACTTACGACATCTGTTCAAATTGTGACAATTGAAATAGAATATATAATTATCTTATTTACGATTTAAAAATTAAAAAGTTAATTAAGACTAAAGTAAAGGTAGAACGAAGTAGAAGTAATATTAACTTTAAAGTAATTTTAAGTAAATTTAAAAGTAAACCTATTTAATTACATAAGTGAATTATGAATAGATAAACGAGTAAGTAAATCTGTCAAAATTATAAAAAAAAAAACCATCTCACAAACGAGAAAAAGTGGCTAACTTACCTTTTTAGTAATGCAATGGAATACTTGTGAATATAAATGATTTTGAGACCTTTTAGTAGTGAATATTGAGTGCTGATTCCTCAAACGAACAGCTACCGAATGAAACACACATACAAGAACTAACATCGGATGGAAACGACCTTACGAGTATATCTTGCTCCTCACACTTACATCGTTTATTAAATACTGTTTTGGAACGCGACGGGTGCCCGTGCATAATGCACTTTGCATTTTGGAACTTGACAGCGCAGGCATAGCTGCATTTGCTCACACGGGCCTTTCAAATTGAAGCGGCTCTGAGAGAGGTGCAGACTTTGATCGCATTTAAAACAAAACGTTAGTACGTACATTTCAACAATGTAATTTTACATTTTTGTTGTATTGTAACTGTGTTCGAGCTTCATGTTGTCATAAAAATAAACTTTATTAAAATGAGCTAAAGACCTATTTTAAGTGCGATCAAAATCCGCAGTGCTCTCCGTACCGGTTCGTTTGAAAGAACCCAAAAACCTACTTAAATTTGACGACACAAATTCAGTTGAACTATTTACAGAATTTTCTCGATGAAATCTGCGCCGAATTTTAAAAAAACACTGGCAATTAACAATTTGCTTTCGTATATAAAAACATCACTCTGCAACATTTCACATTAATACAATCTTAAATCATTCAATACTGGACCCAACATCACCATGGAATCGATTTAGCATCGATACCGACTAAACTACTAATCGAATGTTTCGATCCGTTTATCACGCTTTGACATCCGCGTCCTTCATTCGCTCAGCCCTTTTCCTGCGCCTGTGAATGAGCGGAACGAACCCCCAGAGCGACGCGCCCATCATCAGTATGAAACCAAACGTGACAAACAGGGATTTATGCGAGTTGGTATACTCGATCCACGCGCCGCAGACCGGCGGCCCTATTAGCTGGAGGATACCGTTCATGAACAGGCTGATACCGTACGACGACATGAGGCGTTCCGGACCTAGCATTTCGGTCATCACCAACGCGGTGACACCTACGTTAATACCGCTTGCGATACCGAACACAGAGCACAAAGCGCTTATAGCCTCATAACTTGACACGGACGGTAGCAACGCCAAACTGATGCCGGACAGTAGGAGGCCGGTGATGAAAAAGTATCTCTTGGGCGTGAGCACGACATCCGACAACGCGGACCCCCCTATTCTCCCCACCAAGTCCAATGCGGATATAATTGACAACAAATAGGCCCCCAAAGACTTATCGAAACCGCATTCCATAGCGTACGCCGGCACCAGGATAATGAAGTTCGTGTAGGAGATGGCACAGGTACAGTTGGATATAAGAATTACTAAATAAATTGGGTCCTTCAAGAGCTGCACGTCGAAATATTTGTTCGGTTCCTTTTTCACGTCGTCATCTTTGGCCTTTTTGCAGCCGCAGCAGTAACTGATGGGCGCCAAACTGTCTGTGACGGATTTCAAGCTGAATTGGGAAGCGAATTCGCTTGGCTTTTCAAACGCAGAGAGCGTGGAGCCGTGGAACGGGGTGGACATGTATTGGAAGCTGGACGTCGACGGGCTTCGTTTCGGCGTCTTTGCAACTAAGAGCTTTTTGCCGAAGATCTCCTGGGAATTGACCCTGCTGGCTTTGCCTTCCGGCACGGATTCCAACAACGATGGATTGCTTGGTAAATGATTTTTACTTGAAATGTGCTGCAGACCGTGTCTGGATGACGCCGGCGTGGATATCTTTCTCATTCTCCCTTCTTCAACGTTCCTGGCCATCACGGCGCTGGCTGATCGAGCAAAGTTCTCATTCTTGTGAGGGCTCTTGTCGTCCAGGTTGGCGTTTGATTGGTTTTTGAAAATTGGCGGTGAGCCGTTGGCGAATTTTTCTCCGGTAGGAGTGTTGTCTTCCGACGTGAGAATTATCTTCGGTTGACTCTGCTCTAGATCGTGGACATCCTCTTCAGCGAAAGGTTCCAACTGTGAAAAAAGAAGATTTCTGTACCAGGAGTTATTTATCAATAATTTGTGGAACTATTGGTGAAAATACAACATTTCTCAGTTATTTACCAATAATTTGTGTTACTACTGGTAAATGTAATAATAAATATTCTCATCACACTGTAATTTTATTATTGTTGAAAAGCGAAGTTACACAAAATGGCCGACGGTGTCCTAACATTCCCGCCAACGTCAATGCATGATTGACATTAATGACAGCGTCACCATGGTATCAAATCTACGATTTTTCTCAGAGAAACCAACAGTTACTATAATTATTCATGTCTGAAACTGTAACAGTATAACAAAATATAAACTTTATGTTGTTTAAAATCTGTTACATTTCGAACGACATATTTATCCATAGATTTTACTAGATCTTTTTATTCCGATTCATCATTCGCTTCATTGTCTATCAAAATAAAAATAACTATTAGACAACAAGACTATTACGTACACATATTTTTAAAATTCAATTCTCACCAATATTACTCATATTTTCAAACTAAATTAATTGTAAGATCTTTTTCTAAACATAGATATAAATAGAAGTTATACCGTTATATATAATAAAAAATTAAAATTAAAAGAATTTGAAAGGTGGACGAGCAGGACGTGTGGAATTATACAACAATAATTAAAAAATACAATTTATTATTATACACAAAAATACAATAAAATCGAATTCAACACCGCATTGTAAGTTTCAATTAGAAATTAAGTAACAAAATCCCCTATACAAGCTTTGCATTCTGTAACTATACATGTCGGTAACTGTAGCGTAACTATATATTAGGGCTAGATGGCGCAGCGTGGTGGAACATGTCAACCGGGCATAACAAGCCGCTGCACCAGAGTATATTAATATAAATTCCAAGTATAACCTGCGTGCGACACCTTGACACTGCGGCGTCACAGATATACCAATTGTGCGATTATAATAATATATTACACTGTAAGAGATTGTCTGACACAGTATAACTGTATTTAAATTGAGACAAGATGATATTTAATATTTGACTTGCTATTAGAAAACTCTATATCCAGAAGTGGACGGAAATAGGCTGATAATTTATTTATTTATTTACTCTTTATTGCACACCATAAACAGGCACAACAAAGGGCAAACCTAATGCCTAGTGGCATTCTCCGCCAGTCATGCGGGTATTATGTTATCATACACGGGTTTTATACAAATATAATGTATGTCTCAAAACCAAAATAATCGCACACCAACATCTGCATTACTTCGTATGACTTGCCATTCGAATCGGCGACATGGTTACAAGCGGTGCGTTAAATTCAGACATCTTTTAATTTAACGAAGAACTTAATAGTGAAATTTTTTTCACAGGACACACCTATTTTATTTCAATGGCGTTACATTTGAAAAAAATATGAAGCCGACCTCATGTCAAATGCTTCCCTGCGGAATATAGACGAGTGGTGCACTGATATAAAAATAAGACAATAAAAAAATAATACTTCTTGTAAAACTATACCATGTGTTCATTTCTTTATAAAACCAACGCCATCTATTGAGTTACTTTTAAAACATTCACTCTTTTGTACGCGAGTAAGATTTAAGTAACTGCGTAAATTATTGAATTTAATTTAGGTGCCTTAGTCTTTACACACCTTTGCCTTGGTTATTACACTCCTGCCATTGCTAGTATATTTGCCGTACCTATCATACCCATCCAACATAAAACCCAGAACATTGACACCTGTCAGGTCTTTTTACGGGCGAAAAAATTAGACGTATCTTCATCACCACACTTAACATTACAATACATATAAAAGAACCTATGCTAAGATTTTAAGTAACGTCCTTCAAATTAAAATTGTGATGAAATTGTAAATTGGAATAAATAATAATCTAAATTTAAAATTACCGGTCAACAATACTAACTTTTTAATGCCAAAATATCATTAACATATTACATTACATACGAGCACAATTATATTGAGATAGAATACGTTGCAGTTATAACATTAAAATACAGGCGGTTATTCACAATATTTCTGGAGTATGTAGAATGGTGTACACTTTAATGCAATGCAGTCTTCTTACAAACAACACGTGCTCATGCAGAATATACATATTTAAAATATACTCCATCATCATCATCAATATTATCAACATCAGCCTATTCCCGTCCACTGCTGGACATAGGCCTCTCCAATAGCACGGCAATGAGCTAGATCTTCAGCATACATAGTAAGTGCCCCACCATACATATTTCTATAGCTTTAAATCAATATATTGTAACATATATATCCTTTTATGAAGAGAGTGATGTATTAGAAGTATGTCAGGTCTGTAAGGATAGCGATTTGGCACTCTGTGCTACCCTATTCCTTAAAAGACCTGGCGTGATGGTATAAGAACATTAATAATATTTTCGCAAAATAATGCTCAACACAATTTGACTATATTAAACATATCATAGAACCAATCATATTACCAATAACCTTTATTAGCATTATTTATACATGATATGTATGTTTGAGTAAGCAATAACATTTACTTTCTGATTTTTCTGTTTCTATATGGACGAAATTTTATTGGAGTATAGATATTTCAGCTGAATATAAAGTAATAACTGTTAATATTCAAACCATACGTATTTAGTTCTCCTGTGACGAGTGTAGCGGGTGCGATTTCCATTCAGAATAAAATGTATCGTGTGAAGAGCCCTAATATGTGGACGTCTAACTAACATCATCATCAGCCTAAGCCCACTGCTGGACATATACCAACCTCCCCTGAGGAGTTTCTGCTCATCATTTCCACGCTATGCATCCTAATTAACATAATTATAATATAATAATTCCTCTACATACACTTTATATAATAACAGTAATAAAAATAGAAAATGGAACATTTAAATAATTTATTTACATTAAATATCCTTCGGAAGCCTCTGGGTAACTTAAAAGTATTTACTAACAATAAAAGTTAAAAAATTCATCCTCTACACTCTATTCCATAGACAAACGGTCGTCTCGCTCCCTCTCACCGTGAATATGCCGCGAGGGAAAGAGACGAAACATTTACCGAGGTGCAACACTTTAAAAATATAGGAAAGACATATCTAAATTCGTTTTTTACAATCATTGCTTTAATACTCTTTTGTTTATATTTCTTTTATTTCCATTCCGCCCATTGTCGTGTCGAGGGCCGCCATTTTGTTTTACAACCCAATATTTTATTCTTAGACAACAGATCTTTCCCGCCAATAACTCATATTACAAACTATACTTGACGTCTGTCAGACACCGAAAGAAATTGTATATTTTCGAAATTTTTTCCATTGGCACCCTCGTGGTTATAATAAAAAATGTCATTAATTTCGTAATTTATATGTTTTCATCCATTGAGCATTAAGCCCGCCTAATGTGCATACATAATAAGTAATAATATCTTAACAATTGCATAATGCACAATACAGAATTGTAACATTTAAAATATTATTATTTAATAGATTTATTCAAATAATATACTTGATAAAATAACATTATCATCTACGTGAAACATTTTACCAACCAGTAATGAATAATCTTTCAAGTGTGTTTTAACGTATCCGATCTTGGCTTAGCACTGTCGTGTACTCGGACACTTACATCCGCGTACTTGAAAAAATAATGCTTTGTTAGTTTAAATATTCTAAATTAATAAAATGTTTGTATAGAAACTTTTCAAAAACACTATCGTTCTTGACGTGGTTGTGTTAAACTTTTAAAAGAGGACACGCATACAGGACAAACATGAGAGGCACATGCCTTAAAACGCATGGGCATTTTCAAAATTCACTCACAAATACACTTACGAAAAGAACTTGTGCTATGTGCATCGTATCGACTGAGAGCCCTCAAGATCGTAACTACTAGATATTATTAAAATACTTCTCGTCTAATTGTGCACTTTATCAATATTAAGGCTAAACTTGGCATAATTTAAGTCTAATGACGTCCTTGGACAGTACATAACCTATAACGATTCACCTCGAGTATTGGAAAAGCCGTGAGAGTATATAACTAGTACTCTGTCAAATCAGACTCACAACTCACCAACATAGAAAAAATTCGGGACATGTGCATTCATGACGATTCTAGAAACAAACCTCAAATGTTTCGAGAAACTTCCACGCAAGTAAAATCCGTGCCCAAACTGTCACAAACATTGGTATTCATCATACAATGATACAACACATAAAATCTATTAAACCCAACACTAAATCATCAAACGTTAAACCGGTAAACCCGCAAACCTCAAATCTTGCCGGTCTTCTCCGCTTCTCTCTCGGCTTTTCTTCTCTTGTTTCTGTTGATCAGAGGCATAAACAACCACAAGGATGCGCCGCCGATGAAAATGAAACCGAAAGTGACGAACATGTTTTTATAACTCCTCTCGTACTCGAACCACACACCGCAAATTAAAGGGCCGATCAGCTGAAGAACGCCGTTCACGAACAAGCTGATACCGTACGTGGACATCAGCCTTTCCACGCCCAAGCTTTCAGCCATAACCAGCGTGGTCACGCTGTTATTCACTCCCGAAAACAAACCAAAAAGCGCGCAGAATACACTTATGGCCCCATACGATTCCAAGAATGGTATCGTGGCTAACGTTATACCAGCGAATAGTAGACCACCGACGAAGTAGAACGATTTGGGCATGAAGTTCAAATCGCACAGCGTGGAACCACCAATACGTCCGACCAGGTCGAGCGCCGACACCGTACTGAGGAGGTACGCGCCCTTCGCCTTATCGAAACCGATCGCCTCCGCGTGTGACGGCAGAAGTATAATAAAGTTTGTGCACGATATCGCGACCGTGCTGCTGGAAAGCAAGATCACCAGATACGTGGGGTCAGCCAGCAGGGATATGTCGAAGAACTTGTTGCCCTCCTTCGCGGTGTCCTTCTTTTTCTTGCAGCAGAAGCAACAGTAAGCGACATCAGCGACGCTTTCCGTGACGGACTTGAGGGAGAACTGGGAGGCGAACTCGTTGGGCTGCTCGAAGGCTGATAACGTGGAGCCGTGGAACGGCGTGGAGATGTGGGCGAAGCTGGACGTGGAGAAGTTCCGCCTGGGTCCTGCTGAACTCAGTTTCCTTCCGAACGCCTCTTGCGACCCCAGTTTCCTGCCGTCAGGTGTCTCCAGTGCTATGGACACGGAGCTATGCGTCGGTTTCGTCATCGGTCTGGTGTAAGAGAGCTTCCGCTTAGACACGTTGTGCCTCAAGTTCTGCGTGGAGTTCATGTAGTTCTGACTGTTGTGGATGTGAGCCTGCGATAGATTACGCTCAGAGTTCTCCTTGCTGAGCTTCCCGCTGTCGTAACCGTTTACCTTGTCGCCCATGCTCTGCGGTGACATGCTAAACGCCTCTATCGGCTCCTCCTCCTCGAAGAGTATGTCGTCCTGCAAGCAAAGACAATGTACTTCGTAACAAACACTTAAGGCCGATATTTCATAAACATATACTACAAATCTAGCACCTAATTACTGGCAATTATGACGTCATAAATCTTACGAATAACAGACAAAACATTATAACACGTGATTGGAATGAAACTTCGTAACGATTTTAAAGACTAAAACTGAATGACAAATTTACAAAGTTCAACTGAACAACAATTTAGTAACGACTAAAGTAATTTTATACGGTCTCGGAGTTATAGCGTTTTGAGTTAACTTGCTGAATAACGCAACTAAATGTTGTTAGTATTGAAAGTGAGGAAGTGACACTACATATAAGCGGATTAAGCCTCAATCTAGAATTAGGATATATAAATCTGAGATCACTCTGGGAAATATCGCCCTGGAATGAATCAAAGGATAAAAAATTCAAAATACACACTACCGTCACCAAATGACATCGATTGTTATTAAAGAAAACTTAAAAACAACATAGCAATATAAGTCCGCAAGTGTTAACAGTCACCACGCTATAACCACTTTCATTATAACAATAATATAACGGTTATTACGTGTAACAGTACAAACAATTATCGTAACAAAAAACTAACAGTTATTATAACGTTATTGGAAGAGCAGCTGTTATTGTTACTGGCGGTTTTAATAGCACTTCTTATATCTTTATTGTAAGTCGTAATTCCTGTTACGCTTGATTTACATTTTTTTGAAAATAAAACCATGACACACCGTACACGTATACGTTAATGAAAGTGATTATATTATGATGAAAAAGCAGCTGTATGAGAGGTGACACAGGTTATATAAATAAAAAAAAATACATATATGTATGTATATAAATTGATGGCGGGAAAGAGTGATGTTCGGAAGTGTCGAAGGAATGCCAACGTGTCTCGGCTAGGTAATAAATGTTTATTGAGGAATTTAGGTCGAATTATTTATATATTGGATAGACAAAATTATTTAAAATAAGTTTTTATTAAATTAAAATCGGCCGTCTAACAATATTGAACGCTAGTCGCTAGTACTAACTTGATAGCTCTCTGTAATCCACAGATATTAAATTCGCAACAGGACAGATAGTAAAGCTAAGACATAATATACGTCACAACAATTTCACTGTAAAGTAGCCATTTGGAACGTCAAATGTCTTGACCAACTACTTAACTCAGAAGTTAAATCGCTTAGCTGTCTCTTAATTTAAAACAACTGAATCAAACCAACTTTCTATTTCTGACATTTTAATACTTGACGCATTAAAACAATATTGGTTTCAAAGGATAAAAAATACCATTAAGTTTTAACTCTTTTTAAATCTGTTTACTTGAAGCCTTAGGATATATGTACATATAAACAAACACAGCTCATTCTCAATATTAATGTAATTTTATAATTGGTAAAATGTGATACTAACATAGGCTAAGTTATACTAACGCACTGATATGAGAATGTTTCTTGAAATAAAATGATTATTATTATTATTAATTCCAACGAACCGCGAATAAAACACTAACAATAAACTGCGTATCTATAACTCTATCATCTCGGTTAAAATATGTGGCAAATATATGGCAATAGGCTCACTACCTATTCTATGGGCCTTAAACGTAACTGGTGAAACGTGGGAATGTTCTACACTCCTCTGTCTACCTCTCCGGGGATGACAGGCGTGTTGTTAAATTTAAATTTATCTCGGTAAAAAGAAATAAATAATAAAATGTTCTGTAATGCACAAGTTTAGGTTTTAAAACCCATAACTTCTTATATCGTTACTGCCTATAATCCCCGAAGATGTAGGCAGAGTTCATACACTCCCACGCTTCACCAGTTGTGTTTAGTCGTTAGTATAATAGAGCTTAAATAAAAACTACTAAAGCTACGCCCACGGATATAGGAGTATTATTAAGGTCAATTAATAATCTATTGTTAATAAATCATTACTAAATGTACATAATAATGCCAATGGAAATTATTATTAAATCATTAACAAGCATTGATAAATTTTTTGCGTTCTTAATAATACTAGGTGTATTATGTTTTCTATATTCATTCCTTGGCGGTTGTACTGCAATTAATAAACTGTCTTGATTAATAAATCATTTACAATTGTTATATTGATAACGACCTCCATTCATACAACACAGGAACAAACAAGTAGTTATTTAATTTTAATGATTTACCTACCTACCTCTTATGCTAACGATATCATTAATAAAGCAAAAGAATGCGATAATTAATATGAAGAATTCATTCATTTTTATTATATAAACACAAATAACTGAACAGTATTGAAATGAATAGGGGATAAGCATAACTCACATACAGGACATACTTTTAAATGCACAAATTCAGTTACAACTTGTTTTTGCTATTTATTTTATTTATTTATTTTTATTTATTATTGATGTCATGTATTGTGCTTATTTATATGTGTACAGGACCGCACTTAATAACTTGTGACGTTATGTACAAAACAACCAACTGAGAAATGTAAAAATGAAAAACAAATTGTATATGTTGTAATAGTGGCAAATATGTATGTATGTCACGTTTTATGCACAATAAGTATAACTCTTTAATATTTTGTTTAATGTACTAAACGTATATACAATTTATATTATACATTTTCCCATGTATAAATCATGTATAATCTACGCAGCTAACAGACGCAAAATAACCGGAAGCAATGTTGCTGCTGGCCCTAAGATAAACGCTTAGGTACAGTCATTACTTCTTAATACTAAATAAAAATGAGTCATGTTGTGCCAAAGGAATGCTGTGATCAAGGTTTTCGTCATTTTATACTCCATTCTTAAGTAAACTGCTATACCTACGGCGAAAAATTATTACAACTGACAAGGCATTTTTAAAAGATTAGATACCTTGACTGTCTCGTTTGCTGAGTGGTTGTAAACGCGACTGACGAACGGTCGGTCCTGAGTTCAAATCCGGGGTCGGGTAGGTACCTACTATTGGATTTTTCTAATTTAGAATGTCTAGTAATTCGTAGCTCGGAGTCTGAATCTGTGCCTGGTGTATGGCAATAGGGTCACCACCTATTCCATGGGACGTAAACGTAACTAGTGAAACGTGGGAGTGTACTACACCCCTCTGCCTACCTCTTCGGAGATTACAGGCGTGATGTTACGTTTATTAGATACCTGTAATTGTCTTTAACGCTGACGCAAAACATTGTGAGTGAAACTTGTACTGAGAGTTTTAAAGACTTGTGAAAGCTAACCTTAGACTTGTACATAATGGTCTCTGTCGTGTGAAAGGTTAAACATACGAGTAATATTACATCATCAAACTCTTTTAGTCCACTGCTGGACATACGCCCATTCTAATGAACATTCTTGTACACTATCATAGCAGGCTTTAGCCTATAATTCCCACGTTGGGCGCTCGGATGGGCTATTGAAAGAAAAAGCTTCTTGCAGAGCATACTCTGCTTCGTGTCCGTGACGGGGGCATTTAGCCGTTGTTAGATATATTGTGCTAATAACCTAAATAAAACCTCGACTAAAACCTCGTCTGATGGATAGAAAAACGAACCACGGCGAGGTGAGGCTGGTTTGAGCTCCTACGATGACGCTCGGAACATCTTACACCCCTTTTTTTTTTTGTTTCAACCATTTACAACCATTACAATTCCACTGTTGGAATACGGGTCTCCTCTCATATTGAGAGGGTTAAGGCCATAGTCTGCCACGCTGGCCAAGTGCGATTTGGCAAACTTATGATTACATGACTTATGATTACTTGGCACTCCTTATGATTATGATTATGGTCCTTTTCATTCTAAGAGAAAAACCCGTGTACGACGATGTGGAACATAAAAGGGTTGACGATGATTTTTACACTGACCGTCTTTTGTCTTTAGCAATGAATTGGTTAGCGTTTTTTGATACAGATACTTGTATCTATTGGCTATAATGTTCAATTTATTTGAATCAAACTTCATACCATGTTGTACATAACACACGAGTACATAACACACGAGTACATAACACATAACACGTTATCGCCCTGTATTTTTTATATCACTTAATAAATAATATTAGACGCACATTAAGGTATGCGACCTTCAATAAACAACGATCCTATCGGCTCGAAGTGATATATACATACATACGTACATTCTTGTGTACATACCTATTAAGATCAGTGGAGTCGTCATTGCACCACTGCCGCATTCCTCGCGGCTCGCGATCACGACTTCGTTTTAAATACTTAAATTAGCGTCGCACGCTACCACATACACGACAGGAAATTAAAAAAAAAATCATTTGTGTATTGGGATATTTCCACACACAGCCGCCTTATCTCGAACTAAATTGAGCTTACGCGGTCGTAATCAGATGGCTAAAGATACATATGTACATACATACACACATAGACATAGATACGTATGGACATACATAGATAATTCACCCATACATATAACAAATACTTGCGCTCATCCCACAAATAGTATTTCTGCATGGGAATCGAATCCACGATCTGTCTACTCAACAATCACTTTTACTAACTACTGGACCAATTGCCCAATAAAAAAAACGTTAGATTTACATAGCGTGGGAAAATAATCCAACGAAAACTAACCTCGCTTCTCTCGTCATTTCCTATTGAGATTTGTTCCGATCTGACCACTGTTGGTTGTAATTAGCTTCGATTTTCAATCGAAATGGCTTATTATAAACAATATTGAAAGTTTTATTCAATAAAGTACATTGGAATAAAAATGGTTCATACTCTTAGCACTGCACCTGGAGTAGTTGGAGTAGACAACACACAGGCAGTTGATAGAGAATCAGGTTGTCGTGGTTCATGTTTCCAATATTCTTCCCGTAGTCTCCTCCCCTCTTACCAAGATTCAGTATCTCTATTAAAAATAACAGTCAATTACACTGTTATTTTTATCTTGCAATCAGTTAACAAACACACATGGACAATATCTTCAGATCTGATCTCGACACTTCATTAGCAGGTGTGGAATAATAAACGCGTAGTACACGAAAAAAATAAAACCTGTACGTTTGTGCAGATTAGCTGTTTCGCTACTGTCCTGTACACAGAACATGTCATGTTATTAATAAATGTCATTTATACTTTTTGAAACTGCGACTATATTACAACTCTACTGTATTTATAAAACATTTTATATGTATATTTATTGTTATTTAAATCATACAAACTCGTATATACGAGTACATATTATATACAGGTATCAAAATCGATGAAATAACTTTTTTATATCCGTTCACTTTTTCACTGTCTCCCAGTTTCTCACGGTAGTCAATGAAAAGGATACATAAAAGCGATCAGAACCGAAAAAAAACATTCATAATTTAGTTCATTTTTGAGATATACGTTAACAAATAGAGCAGACATCGAACTTCGACTCTTTTGGACGGTAGAACGACGCGATGGCAAATGTGACCGAAGGTAATATCAAAACAAGAAAAAACGATGTATATTTTGTCGTTCGGAGCGCTCAATGAGTTAATATGAGTTAAACATCCTGTCCACTCATCGTGCGGTCAGTAATGAAACACCTAAAACGTACTTTATTGCGGTTCTCTATAATTTGCGGTTAGATACCGACATGTACGGACAGTCTGGACGGCTCGAATTCTCTCAATAAGGGTAATATCCGTACATACTGAAACACGTTTGAAAATAATTGTAATTTATTGTATTATATAACCTACATTTATGATTAGATACGTTCACTGCCCTATTTAGCTTAACACCGTTGATTAAAATCAATTGTTACATGTAATATATTTACATTAGGAAAATGCTTTTCATAAATAATAAATGATTAAAAAAAGATATGCATTATACTATTATTAACAGTATTTATAATATTTTTAATATTACGGCATATTTTTAATGTTAGCGGCATTTATAATATTATGGACAGATAATAAATTGGGTTCGTTTAGAAATCAGATGAAAAATTTAAACAATACTCATGTATTTTTATCGATACATTCTTTTATATCGACGAATATATTAAATGTATATGTTTGGAAACTATTTTTATTGCTATGTTTATTGACATATAAAACCGAAGATCGCACAATAACAGGGGTAGACGCACTATATATGTATGTCGATATTTGCTTGGCTCGTAAATACATTGTTGAAACAGCTCCGTATAAGATACTAGAATTGCCAGAACGAAACGGCTTTGTTCGACTTTTCTTGTCCAGACGGCTAATTATTCGAACAGCCTGCCGGCGTCTTGTTTCCGGACACATATAACCTAAGACTCTTTATAACGAGTGTGAGTAAGCTCCTGCTAGGCATGCGTGCTTTGGCTGTATGCATAAAGGATCGCGTATCTACCCTGAAATCTAAGTTTCAAATAATTTTAGGTTAAGTAATCATCATCAGTCTATCTTAGTCCACTGCGGGACATAGGGCTCATCTAAAAGGGGGTTTATGCCCGTAATCTCCACGCTGGCCATGCGGGTTGGAGATCCCAGGGCACGGTTTTTCGCACCGCCAACGCTGCTGCGCGTCGGCGGCCAGGGCATTTAGCCGTGCCTATTTAGGCTGTGCTAAACCGCTATCAGCCGGTCGCCAGAGTCTCGTCTGTTATAGCAAGGTGCACCACGTGCAGGTGAGCTTGGCTTGGGCTTCCGAGATGGTGGTTGGGACCTCTTACACCCCAAGTAAAGTAATACATATTATAATGAATTATTTTTATGATTCCGATATGTTTCAGTACAAAGTTTGTTGAATTGATATAAACTTAGATTGTCCGTAGCAAAGAATTATGTTTATCAATAAAAGTGTCGGTATAAAGATGTACATATATAAGGATTAGCAAGCTAACGTGGCAGTGGGCTGATCATATCTGTCGCAGAACCGATAGCCGCTGGAGTAACGTTTTCTGGAGTGGAGACCGCGACTTGGCAAACGTAGCGTAGGACGCCCTCTAGCTAGGTGGAGTGACGATATACGCAA
>DWDT01001418.1:0-16015 GCA_018245595.1 Microceris scylla | reverse complement strand
CATTCAGTTGCTGAATAAGAATTATTGTGTTATAAGTGACAACGTAAATTTTCATACAACAATAATTCTGTTGACAAACGGATTTATAATATAAAGGTTACAACAGTATTTATTACCTTTACAATTATAAATTATAATTATTATGATTGGCCCATCAAGCCAGGTCCAAGACGGGTAAGCAGTGGACACCAAGTGTCCAAACCGACGTACGTATCAGACAAGTTTTTCTACAGTCATCATTCTATTAATAAACGCCAGATCTTTTTCACACATCAGCCAGTATATTACTTCAAGATAGGAGAGTTATCTATCATTCTAGCAAGAAGATACCACTTTATATTACGTTATCGCTCCTAAGTTCTTTTGAAACAGACGATATAAAAAGTGGAAACTTTCAACTGCGTACTTTGTTAACTTTCCCCGTTACCGCTCACTTGTCCAGCAGTAGAAAGTTCGAGAAGGATCTTACATGGAAATTAGAAAACGTTATTTCGTATGCTTCGTTACATTGGCATCTGATGATGTTTTACTTGCGAAAGTTATAGGTCCTTCGTCAAATTGAACTTTCACTTTAATAATTGATCGTATGTTTGACGTATACATATAATATATTATGTATTTAAATGGACGTTCCTACGTTTTGAGATTATTATTATTATTATTAATTACTTAATAGATATTTTATTATTAGCAATGTCTGTGTATTGTTATGTCAGGTTGTTCTTCAGTTTTATTTTAGATTATTTATGTAATAATAGAAACATTTACTCATTATATTAATACTCAATTTTTATCGTACAATAACAAAAAACGACTGTAAAACTTACTGTATACAGATACATTGCGTTTACATACAGGTTATTAAATTTTATCTTTACAACAGGCTGCGAGTTTATGTAAACATTGTATTAATTCGATCGCTTTTTAATTTTTTTATTCATCCATACTTTATTGCAGGCAAAAACTCGTCAGCATAGACCTACTCGTAGGTATATCCGGCAGTGGACATACACAGGATGATGGTCGTGATGATGGTGATTAGCAAATTGGATACTCGTAAATATATGTATGTATATAGATTAGATCTGAATATCCGGTTACTTATCACTTTAAGGTTGAAGCGGATAAGTTTTGTGCAATAAAACTGCTGGCGGAGTAACAAGTTGGAAGACTCCCTATCCGCACTTTCCGCAGCGAAATCAGGTCGGAAATATCGACTTGAAAATTTCAGTTTGTTAGTTCAGAACGACACCGCGTCCCACGATTGGATTATTTTTCAAGCTGTTACTGTTTCTTGACTGTACTATTCTACGTTTTGATTTTTTAAGATCGCATTTGACATGTCGTGAGATTCATAATATTTAGAGCGAAGTATTAAAAATGTACTATTTTGAATTTTTGTAGGAATTTAAGGGACCTGGCGTGAAGATATAAATGTATAATAATGTATAAGGAATATGATAATAGCATGGATTTTACTCTAACACATTTTAGTTACTTTAGTTAGTTTAGTTATTTAGTAAAATATCTTACGATTGTCTACAATTAAAATAAGAATATAATGTTAGAGAAATTATGAATGTTATTACAATACAATGATAATTTTAAATAGGGGTTATACACAGATATACATGTATTTTGAGTTGATAAAATTATTTTTAAAATCTAACATAATTATAATTCAACAACGTCATTAATAGTTTGGTAACAATGATTGAAACTTTGGTTACAATCAGAAATTTCGGTACAATAAAAGCAAGTGTTAGGAAAAATTGCAGGTTTTACGGTGCAAAGTATAATTTACAGCTGTCCAAATGGCGTTTCTTGGGGACCGTCCGGGATGGGGGTGGGAAATGTGTGGTTGGGATCGATTGACGGATTAGCACTATAATTGCGGCTTGGCGTGATATTATCGCAGTCATTGTGCAGGCCCGACTCTCAACTGTAGCAGACCCCAGTAATTGCTTGTTTTATGTTGCTAGTATCTTGGTTATATTAACTTGTTAATGACATTGCACTGCGCTCATGGTTAGTTCAAATACAATTAACTATTTTATTTGTTTACAATTTTAATATACAATGTAGTAGTATATCTGTCATCATTATCATCAACCGTTTTTTCGTTCCACTGTTGGACTCGAGCTTTCTTTTAGGATAAAAGGGGTAAACCCATATACAGTGTAACTGAAGACTGTAATACTGACGAGTGACAAACAGCAACGTGATAGGTTTAACCACAGAAGGTCTGAGTGTAACTTTTGGATAAGTGACCGCTATTGGCAAATTATTGAACTTTTTTTGTTACGGGGGATGAATAAAAATATTTCTTGTGGTGTGAATATGTAACGATCGTTTAGTTTTGTTAGACTTTGTCACGGTTGTAATATATCGACGGGTTGTAATGTATGCACAATTTTTTGTCCACACTAGAACAATGCGGCTGAGCATACTTTAGTCCCTTGCTATGTAAAGACATAAAAGTAAAACATATGAACATATAGTAAAAACGTGTTTCGGTTCCGCGGAAAGGCGTAATTGATTGTAATCATTTGGCGATTTCAACATACTTCCATGTAAGTTGTATGAACACGATAATCTTCTCCATATTTGCAAAGTTATTTACAGTACAGAGAATTTTCCAAATTCGAGCGAGCGCGGGTCGGTTCAGCGATTTGCATAATGC
The DNA here is from genome assembly GCA_018245595.1 of Microceris scylla. Lineage (NCBI taxonomy): Eukaryota > Metazoa > Arthropoda > Insecta > Lepidoptera > Hesperiidae > Microceris > Microceris scylla. The sequence continues at coordinate 13,332 of DWDT01001418.1, read as the reverse complement.
CACGTAAGCGACTAATATACTAAACTCAATATTGGGTCACACCTGTGTCCGGCTAATATATTATTCATGTTAGGACTCTATATTATGACACTTATATAACAAATTCATGCGGGAGTTTGCCTCAGGCATAGTGCAGTGTATCTCGAATATATGAATCTGTACAAATATGAACATATATTTGTATTTACCTATTATTTTATACAATGTATCAGCAGCCTACGGCCTTCAAAGATAATGCTTAGTTCGTAACAAAAGGTATATTCTATAAAGTTTAAATTTGGAACAAGAACGAGGTTTTTAAACGAAGATATTTAAAATGGACATATTTTATACTCGAAATTGGAACAATAAAAGTAATCTATAATGTTTAAATCTGGAACAATACATTTCTTGGACATGTTTGTGCGATTTGAATCCGAAGAATGTGGAGCCGACCCTTCAAGGACACTAGGCGGGGAAACGGGATGCTGATATAAAATGTCAAGTGTTCTTGGTTACCCTCATGTTGTCTAAGGTTTTATAACTTTGTACCGGCCAGTTTATATCGTCCTCGAAACTTTCACATTCAAGTCTCATGCTCTATTTTATACATTTACTTACTATGTTTCGCATATCTATTTAACCGTGAACTTTTCCACTGAACTAATTTTGATTTTTTACAGTTTATTCGTTGGACGTACGTTTCTTATTAAAGTTAAAGTATTTTCACGGACTCCTTTGAGTTGCGAATTCGTTTAGTACGCAGTTTTCCTTCCAAAATGATGATTAACTTAATACAGGCATGTACCTATTTAGGAAAAATTTATCGTTATTTTTTGATAAATAGTCTGTTATCAGATATTTTTTTTATTTTCGTTCCAGCATCATTTTATATACAAATACATAGTTATATTCGTGTTATGAAATCAAAATTACTGATCATCATTATTTATACTTTCAATCCGAAAATTTTAATCGTTTGAAAATTAAAAATCCTTTACATCATCCAGAGAAAAATAATAATTGAATGAAGAAACTGCAAAAAGCAAAACGAATAATACACTTAACTTAAATTGGTGTGCCAGACAGTCGCCATTAAATATTCTAGCGCCTCGAGTTTCGCAGAGTGCCCTGATCCGGCGTTATTGATATTTGACAAATAAAGCAATATATCAAGTACATTAAGCTGGGGGAGAATTACCAGCCGCGGTACGGACATAATCTTGACCGATAAGCGTGCGGATTCCATTACATTTATTGCCATCGGCGCACGCTGGTATCTTCGCAAGTCATAACGACACGCGGCTCGAACGACTTCCTGTCTTATGACCGAAGGGACAGGGGTCACGTGACACGCCTTCACGCACTGATGCGAGCGACGCGGGCAAAGAACAGTTATTACTGGTACGTATAGTACACATGCGGTGTATCAATGTAGGACGCCATAGTTTTATCGTTTTGAATCATCTTCTATTGATATTTTGTTTCGTATATTGCTGATATATCGACGTATTTATATATTAATTTAAGACACAAAATAACCAACAATTTATAAAAATTAAAAAATACAATTTAGCTGTAAAAAGACGAAACCTTGTAAAAGAAGATTTATAGTATTAATAATAAACTGGAGTAAGTGGAAATTCTGCCAACCCGCACTTGGCCAGCGTGGCAGACTATGGCCTTAACCCTCTTAATACGAGAGGAGACCCGTATTCCAACAGTGGAATTGTAATGGGTTGAAAAAAAAAATTCCTACAGACGATTAAGATTTCAATTCGATAGTCAAATACCACCACAGAATATTTGAATAAAAATACGGGTGTGCAATAAAAAGAGAGGATTGTTGAGGAAAACGGTAGAAATATTTAATAAAATTAAGCACTCGCCGTGAATGGTAAGATTTCGGTATTAGCATAAGTACTTTGCGGATATGAAATCGCAACGAGGTGTACCGGCTAGCGATATAATCGCACGGTCGTTTCCGACAGGCGCTGCCATAGCGGACGAGCGAAGCACATCATTTTCAGAAAAAAAAAATCATTTGTTACAATATCATCGGGACATAATATCCAGAAGTATTCCTTTTCAGGTATTCAAATTGTGTATATAACGACGATATATTAACGTAAGGTTCATGTTCAGAACGATTTCATTCCCGTAGGTGACACTACAATTCCGGGCACGCGACCCGGACGTCTCGGTATGCGGAACTACCCTGCTCTCCTGTAGGGTGAGATGAGCCATTTGAAATATTTCTTCCTTACGAGTATGTGGGTTAAAATGGGTAATACATATATTGAACGGCTATTTTCGAAAAAATATTGTTATCGACTAACTAGACTACTTGTGGTGCATTGGCGGTTCCAAGCCTTTGTTGTTTACTGGTGCATAGAAAAACTTAAGGCAATATAACTTCTCAACAAAACGTGGTAAGTTAATTGTTGTTTGATCATTACTAGCATTGAATAAAAAACGTACATCGTACTTCGGAAGGGTAGATTAATATAAAGATCTCAATTAGAGGCGAATTGTGAACATTAGTTTTAAGTCATTCGTAGTAAGCTTGCTTGTGTACAGCAAGAGTTGCGAGAAGCAACGCAAATACTCGTAGATATTTTTTTTCAGATATCATCTCCTGTTAAATTTTAATATCTGCAAGTATAATTTAATACGACAACACTGATCACGTAAGTTGAAACTCTGACATGGTTTAAGTAATGAATGTCACAGTACACATTATATACTCGTACATAAACTTTGCTATAGTATTAATTAAAAAATACAGGGAGACGTAAACATTACAAAAGATTAAAACATTGGTCTTGAAGTGAGAAGTAATAAGAATTATTTCGATTCGCGACTAAAACACTATACTTTGGAGACTGTTTTCTGATAGAAGAAAGGGAGAATGGGTATAATTCGGACCCTGCTGGAAGTGTTCAGTATTGTTCAACATGTACTATTAAGACCTTTGATGGCTTATACGTGTTGGAAACCAGAACTTGGCTTAACACTTTAGTGCAGAGCAAAAAGTTTGTGTCGAGCAAAATTTCAAATTCACGAACAGTTATTTGTATTAAAATGTTTGACGTGATTTTGCTGTATAATTTTAACTAGGCGTATCAATGGCACTTATGTATCTAAATGAGACACTACAATTTTATTCTTTATTCTTTATTGCATAATGTAAACAGGCATAATAAAGGCCGAACTTACTGCCTAATGGTATTCTCCACTAGTCAACTCTTGAAGAATAGTAAGACGCAAAATAAAAACGCATGTGCAAAAAAGAAAAAAATAGAGAAGGAAAAAAATAAAAGACATAATAGTATAAAATAATAAATGGGTTAACATAAATAACGTACGAAATATATAATCGGTGCCGCTCCTTCGCGAATTCTAATAACGCGAACGCAAATGATAAAGCATTGTGTCCAGATCTTTGCAAGTGTATTTTATCTGACTAAATAATCAGTGAATGCAGGGTCAAAATGGGTATCGAATAGGGTATCTGAGAGTAACAAGGTATGCAACAACAAATATAGGACTTTGCTAAAGTCGCGCGAAATAGGAAAATAAGACTTAATAAATGAACACCTCCTTGCATAGGAAGTTATTGCTAAAAACACGATATAAATAAATTTTCATAGATCAAAACCAAGAAGAACATACGCTTCTAAGTACTAGCCATCTGAAGCACGCAACACAGCCATCTTGGCATGTGAGATATCGCGTCGCTTACCTCTTTGGGGAGAATGTAAAACATTTCATTAATGGAGCGAGGGACGTCCACTTCATTCAGCACTTTATTAAGCATAAGAGTAAATTTAACGTCTCAGCGTACAGCAGTGTTGGCTCTCATGTGTCGAGGATACAGAGTTATATTCTGGTGGTTGCAAATGTTGCGTGTACAGAAATGTTTCAATCCGATTTGTTCAGCGCAGTACTTGTTTCTGAAATTTATTTGAGCTTGTACCTGATACTGATCACCATTTCTATTAAAAGGTCATTGTCTCGTTCGCTTATTGTATTTCACAATAAATGTACGCGTGACTAAAACGGGTGAAAGAAGAAAACAATTTATATCAGAGTAATAACAATTATTCCTCATTGAGTTAATGTTAAAAAGAATTTTTTTTATTAAGTATTGAAACAATAAGATAATGCATAATTAATAATAGGTCAGCTAATGGCAAGATTCTTATTAATTGTAATAATAGAAGTGTTGTTTGTCACAGAAGACCATTTGCAATAATGCGATTTTGATCCTATCTAGAATGCACTTCATGAAACATGCCTCATTTGCGTAGTAAATACAAGAGTGAAAATCGAAGCGTTGCGGACCATCACGAATCCAGTTGATGTAAATTGAGTTTCGTTTATGAGATAGCTCGAATGTATACGAAAAGTAATCCTGTGTAAATGAAAAGTAATCTCAGTGACGTTGTCACTATTCAGTTGTAATAGCTTTCACAGTACTTTCAATTACATGTAATACATATTTTTTCCGATATTTTATCAGTTAATATCTTTATTAATAAGCACTATCACTCTGATAATTGAACTGCTGGACATGGGTCTACTCTAAATTGTTTTTGCCCATAATTCCCACACTGGGCATGCAGGTCGGTGGTGATTACAGACTACTATTTATGGTTAAAGTTCATCTTTTATTTAATCGATGTTTTATTTTAACAATATCCCAAAATTCCTTAAAACGTTAATCCACGTTACATTGTACAGAATTGCTTAAATATAAAACGCCTCCGAGCGTATTCTCGTGCACTTTCTCAAAGCATTAATACATTCTTCGCTCCCCTCTTGTTTGGACGCGGAGTTCCGTACATTCTAGGACTCTTTGTACCGTGTTGGTACAGTACAAGTGATTTACGGATGCACAATTCTCTTTAAAAGGGACAGTGAAAAATGTACTGCATTGTATTGAATTTGCCGCGGACTTCCATTCGAAACGTATTCCTTTTAAAGAATTAGATTCGGATTAAATGGATGGATTGCTGCAGTGTATAGAGGAGGGCTAGAGATAAACTTTTAAAAGCTTGACGAATTACTTTTATATTTATTTTGTTGCATTCGTGAATGTTTTCAGTTACATATTAAAAAGTGGGAAGGGTAAAGAAATTAAAGAAATTAATCCATTTATGCAGAGCATAATATGTTATTTGTATGCGCGTTATTAAAACCTCTTTTTGCTAGAACTACTTATAATTGATACACTGATTATTCATTGACACTGACTGCTTGGCTGGAGATTATGGGTTCATTTGCTGTAGGACAAAATATGGTACTGAACGCGTGTTACTTTTGTGTCTGGGTGTAAAGCCTATATAAGTAAGTACATCTTCAGATATTTGTATATGTAAGATTGTTAGTTATCTGGTTACTTGCAGTCTGTGCCTAATTTGATAATATAATTGAGAGAGAATTGTCTTCTTAGACGATAATATCTTTATCATTATTGTTACACATCATAAACTATGACGGAAAGGAAAAGTCGTGAAGAAACCTGCACTCCCTACGTGTTTAACGTTTATCAAACCTGCCAATCCTCATTTAACTTGCGTGACATACTATACCTCGACCCTTTTCATTTTAAGAGGAGATCCATGTTCAATAGCGGAAGGCAACCCGGATGAAGTTGTGGAAACTTTAAGCTTCAATATATATACGAGTATCCTAACTGAACATCAAAACGAAATTCATATCAAAATATTTTGTTGTTTTGTAATCGGTTAAAACAAAACTCTAGGGAATCAAGGGCGTTTCATGCTTCAGCTGGTTTTTATACCCATCAGTGTTACTGTACACTCGGAGAGATATTCCACGTTATGTATGAGCCAATGTTTTCTGCAAACAAAACATTTTAGGTAAGCCGATTTCTCTCTATAATAATAAAATGGATATGACGTTGCGCATTGCTTTATATGCATTTCGAAATACGTGAAACTCTGGATTTTTACGGTGAGTAGCTTTTTTACGAGTGATAATAATACCGGTTTATTGATAACGTGAAATTTTTAGATGAGTGTATAAAAATAGAATTTGTTCAATATACGAATACCTACATGGTGATAGATACAAAATCTCAGATACTGACTGACGAGGGAGTCAAAAGTTTCCGAAACCGGTGTGCATGTATGAAGGCTGTGATAAATGTAGAAGAACATGAGGTCTATAAGGATTGAGAAATATTGTATATGGTACTACTACCATACCATATAATACCTACGTATTCTCTGCCTACCTCGTAATTTATACTGATACTAACCACTGGGTTAACAAGCCACTTGATTAACAAACACATATATTTACTAAACATTATTTAGTAGGAATAGTAGGTAATAGTCAAAAGGGATGATGGACGGTTTATAGAGAAGGCGAATACATACATATTTATTCCTAAGAGTTCAAATTTTAATTCAATATAGATTATTTAATTTCGATATTTTTCAAATAGAACATATGAGATTTATTTGTATTAATTGTATTTATCATCATTTGTTTCTTTTACAAAGTACATTAATAGGTTTGGGTATTAAAAATATATTAAATTACTAATTGTTCATGAATGAGATATATTTGGATTGGTTAATATACTGTATTGAACAAGTAGATACATCACTTGTAATAAATTGATACACTGGTCCAATGGTTATCTAATTCTGAGTCGGCGGAGCAATATCTTGTTGGCAATTGAGTTGTGGCACCGGCCGAGATTGATAGACGTCGCTCATTTATGGCCTCTCTGTATGCATGTTGCTCAGGGAACTAAATACGTAGCTGTATTACATTTGTTAATGCAGTGAGAGTCCAGTTGCTTAAAATTCAGTCTCTCAGTCCCGAGGTTGTTGGTTCATATTGTAACTCACACTAAATATGTGTGTTTTGAGATTAAATATCACTTGCTGTAACAGTGAAGTAGAACATAGTGATACAACTTGGTACATTGTTTTTACGTAATTATCTCTAAAACGTGTAATGTCTGACAATATATGTATATTAGTTCAGCGGACTGTAGACTTAAACCTTCTTATTTTTAGCGGAAACTTGAGTCTGATATTATAAGGATAAGAGGGTTGATGATACTGCCAATGATTTTAAATTTATTGCTATTTTCTGGTGATATGCAAAATTTTTGTACTTTCAGGGTTTGATATAATAAAATTGGTCAAAGCGGCAGTGTGTAATGTTTCGTGAATGAAATCTGGTTCAGGTGTTCCGCATTATTTCAGTTTAGACAGAGATAGATCTATTCGTTAATATATTTATAAGAATGAGACACCACATCTGTATTTTCCTTTTGTATAAATGACGGAAACAAAGCAATCAAATATGTTATTCGGATATAATAACATTTTTTTCTGTATTACGAATGAAAATGATTATAAGTGACGTATTTTTATAGCGGTTACCACTCGTATGTATTGTGCAATTATATAAATACGGTTTTCTTTATATGTATTAATAGTATAGAAAATGGTTCACTTTGTGTCATCTCAAGTTATTCTAGAAGCTCGAAAATGATGTGTGAACATAAAACACGGGATGATGAAGTGAACATAAAACACGGGATTAATTTCCAAACACGCATTGGATTCGTGTACGTCGACGGTTATAATTTCTTAGGGCAAATTGTGAGGTTGTCGCCGACTGTTATAATTCGAACACTGAAAGCTAGGATAAATGTTCTTATGTCTGGGCAATAAAGTTAAGTTTCGCTTGTAGAGCGCTTTGGTAAGATTCTTAATATGACCGCGTCATACTGGTTAAGTTTTGTGATGTGTGACAGGGTATCATGACAGCTGACGTTTTGTGCCACAAAGCCTTATCGTGTCGGGGGTTTTAAATACATAATTGTATATTGTTGTACGTATCGCTTTCACGTGTTTTTGGTGTGAATAGGAAATACAGGTTCATTATTTAAAGGAATTTTTATTATTCCAGTGAATCGTATACGAATTGTTCAATGTTTAATTGCTTAATATAACAATTATTCCTTTATTCGTTAAGAATGCATTACAGACTTTTTGTAACTCTTAATTGTATGGAGCATAATATAAAAGACAAAATGCTTCCTTTTGTTTAGTATGTGAGACGTTCGGAATTAAAAAAATCTTTGATCTTGTCCGCTCTAGGCGGATTTATGTTGTTACTAGAAAGCAACGATATGAACGAAAGGCGTTACGTAACAACAAAACAATTACGTAAATTTCAACACAGTACAATATAAAATTGTTCTGATGTTACTAGGTTGCAAGTGCAAGATACTAATTGCTTTGGTATTTGGTTATCGATGCTGACGTGACTAGCGGCGGTTGGCGGGAATAATGGCGGCTTGCGAATTGTATCACGTTGCAGACTAGGTATTTTATTACAGTGACATTCGTTTTTTTAAATTGGGATGTGTCAAACATTTCGTCATCGATTTTTTTTAAATTGAAGCTGAACGGCTAACGGTTTTTGTACTGTATTATCAGGTTTTGTTATTATGAGAAATCCATACATTTATAGGTAAAATAATGTGGTGATATGGTTTTTTTTCCTTTGCTATTGTGTTCTGTAGGGTGTACAACATATGTAAACGTGTACTTACTGGATACGAATATAACGGATAAGATAATATAAATAATTTGTTTTTATCGTAAGTATAATAGAAAATGCCTCACAAACGCTCTACCTAATTCGGAATCAGATAGTAATGTTTGAAGTTGTTCTAAGTTATTATTATAATGCTTATAATCCTTCTGACATAAATATATTTCATTAGAGCGGTACTGCGCAGTCCTGTTAGGACTGCCACCTTAATTTATATTGTCGGATCCCTGATATTGTACAAAACCAAAGCTAATTATACAACCCCAACAAATTGAGGTCGTATGTACCTTAAGGACAAAAAAGAAACAAAGCGACAGCTCGTCAGAAATAATTTAAAATATTCAATATTTTGATTTTTACCGCTCTGTAAAATAAGTAGATTTATGTAGGCAGTGCAAAATAAAAATGATGTTTTAATTCTTATATACGTAGGACAATTTGTTATGCCAGCTATACAGCTTACGTTGGAGATGAACTGCTCATAATATAATTGACCTTTATATATACAAAGGATATCTAATAATGTTATGAGCATTTCATCTCCATCTACTTATTTGTATCTAGCGATCATATTTATTTTTAATACTGTTTATAACTAATTATACTTTAACATACTCGCATATATCGTAATTGTAATGTTACTATAATTATGATTATATAAAAAAAGATCAAAAAAAGATATATACCAGAAATTATTCTATTTATATTATACAACACGGCACCGAGATTAAATATGTATACTATTTTATAATAACCTTGGTGTTTTAATTCGATATTTTATTGCATGATATTCTAAAACAGCCCCAAACAGCGGGTTCCTAACTCACCATTAGCACAATCCAGCCTAAAGCGTTACAGAACAGGAATATTGTTACCATCATGTATGTACATATTGAAAGCTGTTCGTTTTTATCTATATGTATTAGTCATATCCAAAATGATTTCCAGATTTTGCGAGTGATATGAAAGACTTGTACGTGAACGTATACAAAAATATCGCCCGCGACGGTATCATTTGCATTCAGACATTCGATGGCACATCAAGTTTTATATGTTAGATTTATTTAAACGATCGCTGTAAGGTTGCGTATTTGGTGGATGAGCGCGCGCAAAGCAGATTTTGGATAGGCATAGAAGGTGGCGTGAAAATGGTGAAGGCGTGAAGGTGGTGGAAGAAAACTCTTATTAAGCGTGGATTAGTGTTTTAAAACCTCATGATTGAGACATCGTGGCACTTATAAATATTTTTCTTTTCCAAATTAAGAAGTGAAATTTGTTTCCCTGTAAATTATCGGTACACTATGACATTTAATGGATTATGTTTAAACTTGCAATTATGTCATAATCTGTGTAAATGTAGGGTCTGAGGTAATTTAAAAGTTACAGATTAGTTATTTTTTGGGCCGATATAATTATTTATTATACTACTAATTTCGACTATTTTTAAATCTATAAAACATAACATCACGTCTGTAAACCCCGAAGAGTTAGGCAGAGGAGTGTAGTACACCATACATATAGCCAATTACCATACACAGAGCACAAATCCAGTCTCCGAGTAACTACTAGAAATTCTAAGTTAGGAAAATCCAATAGTACCCGACCGGGGATTTGAACCCAGGACTTCTTGATTGGCAGACGCGCTTACAACCACTCGATGAACGAGGCAGTTTTAAATTTATGCCTTTAAAAAATTTTCCAATGATATTTGCCGTTAATTAACAATATATGGCTACTGCTGGTGTCGAGGTTGTAATAATAGGTTTTGCAAACATATTTGAACTTGATAGCATTGAAGCTCCATTGTATTGTGACGCGTTCAGTACCTACGTATGCAACTAGTTGTAAGTAAGTAATACATAAAGTAATATGTCTAAGAGAATACATGCACATATGCGCTTTGAGAAGTTGGAGTTGGCTGCTCAAGAGTTTAGTCCCACGAGAGTTGTATTTGACAGTCTTTAAGCGTGTCACTCGCTCCCATCACCCGCTCGCCTGTCCGCCAAATACAAAGTGTTAGCCGTTAGAAAAATCGCGAAATTTTCTATATATCTATTTTCAACATTTTTTTAATGAATAATTTATATTAGCAGTAATTACCTTATTATGTACAATTTTAATTGCAATTTTTTCGGCTTTCGCATTAAATCTATTTGTTAGGAGCTAATTATCTACACTTTTAATTTTTAAATTAGCCGAATGTTAAAGTGAATATAATTTTATGGTAGTGTCGTTTAAAATTAAGTGTTAGTAGTAAAAATCATTGTGGATTCTAAAAAATATATTTTGTCTTTAATGATTTATGAACCTTCAGCAGCAACAATAGAGATATTATAAGTGAAAATTAAATTTATCTGAATAACATACTTACATTATATGAAAATTTGTAAACACGGTATGAAACGAATGTAAATATGAAAAAACAATCATAGTATAAGAACAGCATCATTATCATAGCGCTATAGACAAAGATAGATACAGACCTATATCTGCACACTGCATGAAATATTTCGAATAAACCTAATCTGTGAATGTACATATTTGTTCGATAAGTTGTTCAATTTTTATATGCTTCTGCCTATACGTCCTGCCCAGGATGCAGCTGCGACTATAATAGAGCTGTCCGATTTTGTTTCCAACTCACACTAATCGGACTCTTGCCAATCCTAGAAGATATTGCACAAGCACAGCTCTTTACCACGTACGTGATAGTTCTTGAATCCAGTTCGTTTTGGAATGTTTCCAGAGCGCTATAAAATGAATATTTTCAAACACAGCATTAAAAGATACGTTCAGAACCGGTTGGAGATACCTCTCGTTTTTTTTTTTTTTTTAATCGACCCATTATATTTCCACCGTTGAAATAACTCGTTTTCTTTATTCGATGGTAATTATTTATTAACGGTTTTGCGAACTGCTTATTCGCTGTGCTTTCATGTTCACAGATTATCATGAGAAAACCATCGTCATGATAATCATCCTTTTATTATTCTTCTATGAGACTTGAGTCTTTTTGCAATACTAGATTGTTTAAAGCTCGATCTGTTATAAGCGAGGCTCAGCAATTTCTATACGCTTCGAAAAACGTTATAGTCAATTCCAAATAGGTTAACATAAAATGTTTTTTACCCGTAGTGTTTTGTCGCATGCTGCTAAGTTATGATATTAGAAATGTTGCTACTCGTAAGTTAAATATTGGAATTTTGATTAATATTTCAATCAATCGTAATATACTGATGTAGCTTCAACGCGAAATATAATTAACCTTCACATGACCCAGACAGACATTCGCCTACATCGGCTGGTGGTTGAAACCACAGCCACTACACATGTGCTACAATTAATGAGGCCAGACAAATTAATCGACGGTCTAGCCGGGAGCTACTAACACCGGTGAAATCTACACACTTGTTAACTTGCGCGGGTTAATTGAAAAATGTGGACCATAATAACTCGTATAGATATCGACATTTTTAAATTTTGTATCGGATTGTGCATAGAAAATCTGAAGGCTTCACACTTTGTGTTACGGGGTATGAGGCCAGGGAGTTTAACGAACGTTCTATGAGATATTTATTGATATCAATAAAGGCGTATTTGCATCGACCGGTATTTAGCATTGCAGTCTGTAGCGTGGCACTTATCAAAGATGTGTTTTATGCACATGTTTGTGTGTGTATTGATTTATCGAGAGCTGAATGAAAATGTTGTTAGGAAAATCAGGCACACTGTAAACAAATAGATCATAAACAATGTACGGGCAAATACAATGCTTAAATATTTTACGAGTAACGAAGTTCTAAGAGTCTGACGTCCACAAACACGCACGTATACGTGCTGATGTAAATAAAACGTTCCCGCTGAGAACGCTTGCGGTGCCGGCGCGTGTCGGTGCGGATATGCACCACTCATGTTGCGGATTAACGAAAGTACAATATAAACAAATATAATATATAAGATGGAAAGTACTTAAAACGACTAAGAATAGTAATTTTTAAACGGCTACCAATTAAAACATTCAGATTAAGCACGAAAATTATTTTATAACTGTTTTTAACCTTTTGACATTTTTACTCGAAAATAAAATAAATTATTACAGATATTTAATCAATGTATAATATTTAATAGAAAAAATTTAATTTAAATAGCAAAAACAATAACTTTATCACCCAGATGATTAATATGCCTAGTCTACACAACTACATGATGTTACAAAATAAAATTAATCTACCTTAAACCCAAAAAGCTGAGGAAAAAGTTTTATGTCCGCTTCACTACAAAGTTATAACATTTTAATTAATTAATGGTAATGAATATTCATTTTAAATAAAAGGAGCTATAAACATTTTTTTTCATGTTGTTAACATAGTAAATTTTTTATATTATAACGTAATTTTTTTGATACATGATTTTTTGTGTATACAGGTTTTATATAATGTATAGATGGCTCCTTTGAATGACAAACGCGAACTTCAGGTTGATAAATAATGATCTAAGACGCCTGGGACGAATGTCGAAGAAGTAAATATGACTAGCCAGACCTTATTAGCACCCAGGTCTAGGTTATTGCAATAACTACTAACGTTATTATTCTTCTTTATAAAGAAAGGTATGTATACCTATTTACGTATGTTTAACGTAAATGCAGTGATAGCCTAGAGGTTAAGAATTCAGGCCCTCACTCCGGGGGTGCCGGGTTCAAACCCACGGCGCGCACCTCTTTACAAAAAGTGCGTT
>DWDT01001417.1:0-16023 GCA_018245595.1 Microceris scylla | reverse complement strand
CAACTCTTTTATCGTTTCTCTGTTGTATATGAGTCTCTTCTCAGAAGGAAAAGAGTTGAGGTCAAGATTATATTGCCTTTCTACTAAATTAATATGTTTCAATGTGAAATATTCTGATTTGTCAGATTAACGTCCCTAAACAACATGTTTTAGAAAGACAATGGAATTAGATCTTCACGTTTTGAGAGTATTCCGTATCCAGTGGTGCAACGACAAGAGATTTGAAGGATGAAAAGTTAATTGAGGTAGGGGCCAAGAGGTATGAGGTATGAAGAGGAGGGTATGTTACAGAATGTACCGTATACATTGGTATTGTTACAGTGGAGTTTAAGTCTACGTATTGCTAATAATACAAATGAAAATTAAAGACTAAAAGATAGAAACTAATTCTATAAGGACGTTTATTATCGAAATTAAAATATTATGTAACATAATTTATTTTCACGAACTATATTTCCTTGAAAGATAAAACGTGCAACGAATATTCACATTTCTTGACGCAATTTTTCTTTCAAGCAGCAACATAGAAGTTAATGTCATTACGAAAAAATATATAAGAAGCAAAGTTTCGAGTAAAAATGGCAGTTACAAAGCATTTTATTACGTGAGATGGATTGATATATGAACTTATATGTATAGCTCCTGAGGGAAATATGTGGAGAACTCAGTCAAAACATTGAAATCTCTTTATATAAGGGTTTTTTGAAGATTGAAAATCACTTATCGTTCTACGAAGCAATCGAATGTCAATATTGTGACGTGTCCCTTAGGACAACCTGTCTTGCGTATGGTTTAATGGACTAAAGAGATGTCATTTCTAACCAAACAGGCTTTATAGTTCGAAACATCACGTAAAGTAACATTACGTCTGTAATCCCCGGAAAGGTAGGCAAAAGAGTGTAGTACACTCTCACGTTTTACTAGTTACGTTTATTGTTTGTGAATAACTGTTTTCTTTAAATAAGCTTACTTGAAGTGAGATAAAATAAAAAGCCAAGTCATGAAATTAATATTTCTGAAAATGAATCCCACAATATTTTTCGAATAATTTTGTAATCTTGTCATTTAATAACTACAGTATACATTAATAATATATTACACATTTGGTTTTATGTCCCTATTACTTAAAAAAAACCCTGCCATTTTTGTAAACTTTTTTGGCTGTTGGGTTTTTACACGAAGATATTCTTTAAAAACAACTTTGCCAATTAACTTACTTAAGTTGTGGTATAACGACGAAACTTTAAATAAGACAAAGGGCGAGACGGAAAAAAAAGATAAAAAATACCATTTTATGAAGCTGAAATATAAAATGTAAAACTATCAAGGCTTATTTACCTTATTATTTCGCGTTCTGGTTGCTCTTTGTGAGATAATTTTAATATTATAGTTACTTGTAGCACATCATACAGAGTATAATTTGTGTCATAACAAAATTAAATTTATATAAAGGTTTCATTTTCATTCAAACAAGGCTGGGCGCGAGTGACGAAAATCTGAATTTATGATATCCATTATCGAGTATCGCAGGCGATCAATTTACGCCTATGTCGACCTGGTACAGCATTGTGATTTTTATTAAAAACATTATCAAAATATACTAATTGTAGTTCAAATCGAGAGTTAGATTACCGCCCGCCACCAATATTTGCTTCATAAGCACGTGGGTTTATATATATACATAACGTAATTTATGCATATAGTCTATAAACTGTCATCACAGCCCGAGCTCTGCCTACGAACAGCTTGGAATCAGGTTTGTGTTGTATCAAGATATTATTACAAATCCAAGCGTCTTTATTAATATTTATACGTACACCACCACGACTGCCACATTTATACTGTGAGAATAATACTTTATTGAAGTATTTAAATCAAACTGTACCAAGAATAAGTAATTTAAAAATTTATTCAATATTCAGAGCGGTCGGCCAAAGAAATTTCTCGAACAGACTAAACAAAGTAAAATTTTTGGAATAATTTAGGCCGATTGTTTTGTGGTTCTGAACTCGCGGAGTTGAACTGGCTGATGTTCTACTTTGTTAGTTATAAGGATGTATTGTACCTTGGAATTTCAGTAGACTGTTTTGCACTTTGTAGGAAACGGTTACATACTAAAAGTTATTACTTTCGGCTTATTAACATTACAATATATGTACATGTTATTGAAATCTAAATATCTAAGTGCGGTAGCGAAAGATGGAAGGTAGAAGTTTGATTAATTGTTGTCATTATCGTATTTTTTTATATAAATGTCAAGGCAATTAAAAAAAATTGGATATAATAACAGAAAACGAAAATAATATTTCTAAATGTACATAATGGTATCAAATTTAGTTATTTGTGGCAATGAATAGTATTTTTTAAGTAACAAAAATAAAAATGTTTTTTGTAACTTAAGCCGCGTATAAATTGAGAAAGCTTTTTGTAAGTAGCGATGCTTTTCGTAGGTTTATTGTTTTAATTAGGGTATAATTAGTTTTGCGACTAGGGCTGTTTCGAGAAAAAGGTCCCTTATTCAAAGAACATTTAATCTTGTTTCTCATTTTGGTAGCTTTTTAACTGAACCATGTCTTAGAACCTTACCATGACCTGAAAGATAGTTACGTATATTTTTTGTGGCAATATTAGTTATAATTATCTGCATGAATGAATAACCACAATAACAATTTGTCATAAAAAAAAATTACGAAAATACGAATACAAAAATTACCAGTAAATGTAGTATATTTTTAACTCTTGAGGATTAGTTACGAATAGTCGAACACTAGAAAAGGTTACATGAATAAGCAACATATCTATAACTGTTCCTTTCTATCTACTATTCAGAAAACTTATTCTAAATAACCTAAAGGTCAGAATAAAGTTGTGATTCGTGTGTAATACTTTCAGTTGAAAGAGTTTGTGTTTAAGTTTCTTTTGAACTAAGAATTTGTTTTTCTTTCCTGATAAAATACGAGTATATGGAACATTTTTGTTCTTATTTACAGTCTGTCAGTTTTAAGGTTAAAAATATTTAATGTAAATAGTATTGATAATGTACACAAATTTATATATTAAAAATCAAATTAAATTGCACCTACATACATCAGTTCCCTATGCGTTTGTCTTTGAGTAAAATGTCCAGGTCCTGACCATTCTAAGCTTAAGTTGTTTTTCTCTATAAGTTACGTAACACACGTAAAGCCTTTCTTAAGTTCGCGGGACAGTCACAACCTCCAGAACATCGTATATTCCCCAATTCGCAAGGGAGTGTAATTTCTTTCAGTACCGTCTCAACTGTCTGGAGAAATCCGTAGTTGGTTTATAAAATTGAAATTACGTCTTTCCAATAGAATGTCATCAACTTGCTGAGGATACCTCAGAGACTATAATTAATTCATCAAAGCACTGTCGTGTCTCGGTCCGCAAGAGTTCAGGACATTATTGACGTTAAATGGACTTGAAGACTTTTCTAATTTAAAAAAGTTACTCAAACGTCCCTCAAGAGAAAGTTTATAATATTCATTCGTAATTAGTGTTTTGAAATAGAAGTCTTTATTTCTTCGAAAGAGATTCTACTTCAGTTTCAAAATTTAATTTTACTTATTTGCCATGTTAATTTGTATTGCTTGATGAAAGCATTACAAATGTCTCTTTCTTTTTCGGTAGCTGTATATTAAGAAAGGTAGTCATTATCATTATTACTTTTTGTCCGTCTGTCTGCTCGCTATTCAAGGAGTTCAGTCTCTGAAAACTTTTACCACTAGAGATTACTTTTCTACTAGAGTGTACTTTGTGCTAGGGAGTTAGAACATAATTTTAGCATTCACTTCATTTTGGTAGGTAGTAATGGTCTAGATTGCTAATAATTATCAGTGTCTGAAACCGTTAAATAATATGTAGTTAAAATACTACCTACAACAGTCCACATAATAGACGTTCTGAAGATCTTGACATATATGATTTTATTGTCTTCAGTAGTTTTTTCTTTTATATCTACATACATATGTCTTCCATGTTTGTGAACAGAACATTAAATTTTATTATTTAACCCTTCAAGTTCCTGTAGGATACACTCGTTAACTTTATTGCCGGTGTTACCCGAAAGTGACGTCACGCCATACCGCGACACCAAAAAAGATTATCACGTTGTACGCTCTCCGAACTGTAAATTGCTTTCACCACGCAAAATATCGTGTTGGGTAACAAAAGCTCTTGAAATCTCACTGCAAGCCATTTTGTTCTTTATCACATTGGGCTTATTGCTATATTCTCTTACGTATGGGAGCATCGAATTCGTTGCGGCAACGGCACTTGCATACTAAATATTTTCGCGGAATTTTAGTTCTTATTTCAAAAGCATTTAGTGCTATATTCCGTTGTTTGATCATTCCGGATAATTAGGTTGTTTCTATCCTGGTAGGAAGTGAACCGCATGTGGTCTAAAATTGTTCTAAACGTCACGCTATTTCCGTTTCTAAACGCTGGGAATAGTTATTGTTTTTGATTGCAGTCGTTCACCACAGCTGGCTCGTTAAACCTTGGTATGGTGTACTGGAGGAAACTGAAATTTTACCTTAACACAAGATAAAACGAACAAATTGCATCCCGTAATAATAGTTTGTAGTATTGTGAACTTTAGGTTTGTATTTACACGGGTACTGGTGCAATATTGCGTTTCTATGAAATTTCTTACACGAAATTCCATTTTCAACTTGCTGACTAGTTGTTAAGTTATTGGTCGATTAACAATGGATTGTGTGTTAATTTGCTTTTTGATTATGCGTTAGACACATAATCCACTTGTAAATTATTATATTTATTACAATTAATAATAATAATTTATAATAACTAAAATTAAACGTAGCGTTGCACGCCCTTCAGCTAGGTGGAGTGACAATATATCTACGCAAAGTGGCTGGCAGGGGTTGGATGCGAAAGGCTGAAGATTGAGCTTGGTGGCCTGCTTGGAGCTTGGTGAGACCTATGTCCAGCAATAGACAGGAGTAGGCTAATAATGAATAAATTAAAAACAAACCATAAATTTAATTACTTGATTTTTAATTAAGCCTTACAGTGTTTAAAGGGCTGTTTTTAAATTCCTGGTCTGCTCAGATATAACGATATTCTCCAAATGCCGGTGCTGGGCACTGTCTCTCATGCTTGATTGATCACAAAGTTACGTTGCTCCAGTGTGAATTTAAAATTCAATTTGTTTTTCGTATTTTAATTCCGGCTGGTGGTAATTTATCCATTCTTTTTTAACCACCCTGGAAGCCTTTAGTGAATACTGTTATTCTGTAGGTACAACTTTTCAAGTAAAAAATGTTACGAGTTGTGGGGACTTGTGAGAAAAATATATTTACAAGAGCTCTGTGTTTGCGAGGGGAACTTTAATGACTTTGTTCAACTATCTTAAACGCTACGTTCGCTGCGAATGCGTCAAGGGGATGATTTACATTGCGACTCATTTAAAAAAACAACATACAAATGGGAATATGTAACGTAGAAATACATTGACTATTTAATTGAAAAACATCGAAATACCTCAAGTAATAAATTGACTGTTTCAAGTCATAGGTTCGGTCGCCGGGTAGTGCAAAATATATTTGGGTTTTATTTACTTTAAATTTCTGATAATGATAGGCACCTGCTGAAAATTACTGAAGAGTGATAAAAATCCGCGTGCCTATACCTTACGAAGTATGACGTTGTACTGTAGCGCTATTTCGGTATAACAAGTTTATAACTAAGTTCCAGTCACATAATTATCTTAACGCTAGCACCTCGCACCCAGGTACTCGCACGGTGGAATAGTTCTGTTAACGACGTTCAACTTAATTGTAAAATTTCACATCAACATGGCTCTTATTAAAACGTTTATCAACACGTCTCTCTCTCTCTCTCTTTTCATACACACACACATATATAATACATATTCATATACGAGTGTATACATGCATATTTGGACAAAAACCCTCAAGAAAGGGCAATTTCCTGCAGTGAACTCGTACAGGCTGATGATGATGATTATTATTATTATATAAAATAGCTGTATACAAAGAGTAACTTGACATGTTTTTCACGCTAGCGAGAATAAAAAGCGGGTAATAATATGTATGCGCGGGCAACTTATTACAGTAATAAACATGATGGTACGACTAACGTGACAGTTAAGGGAAAGTCGTTAGGGGTATTGTGTACGGGAATTATTATTACACGTGTTCTGGTATTGTTGCATGTAAATACATAAGGAAAGAAAAGAATATAATTTTAATTATTCATGAAAATATTATTATTGTGTAATATACATTGGAATAGTTCCCACGATCAAAAAAATTAACACTTAATGTTTAAACCAACGGTTCAGTGGTTAGTTATTAATCGTTGGTCGTCTGTTAATTAGAATTCGGAGACCAATTGTTGGATTAAATCTCCCCGCAATCGCGCTATTGCTGTCCAAATCCAACGATTCAGACGTGATTTGGGTTTATGTTGCTGAAGTTTCTACGAATTTCGTACGAGTGAAATAGGAAGTGGGAAATAATAATAATATCTTGGGCCATCTCCATACGCGACCATCTGGTCCCAAAGGAGGCAGAGGCTGTGTTATTATAACCAGACGGTTGATTAATTTAGCATATGAATATATGATCATATACACTTTTTACACCCAGTCAAAACAAAAAAATGTACTCATTAAGCAAACGTCGTGTGTGAAAATCGAGCCCTCAACTTCCATCTCAGTAATTGGGTTCACTAACTGCTGGATCAATGAGCCTGTTAAATTGCCAAGTAATATTGAAAGACGGTTATGAAATATTATATTACTGAAATATTTTGGAGTAGATATAAGATTCAGATAAGGGCGAGTTAGAGCAGTGAGATGTGAAGTGGGTCACCAAATTACTGGGTTTAGTAACGTCACTCTGCAATCAGACTCCTGCATGATTGCTTGTTTACGTCAAATATGGACTAAATTTGAAAATGTGAACGGTAAACCGTTTTAAACATTCCTATAAGATTTTAGTACACATATGTGATTTTATATTTTAGAATTTCGTTTGTCACTTATTATAATAACAGAATTCAAAATACATACAAGAGAATCTTAATACAATGGAAGAAACTATTAGTAGAATTGTCGCAAGTGCGACTGCTATCAAGAAGTTTTGAGTTCGATTCTCGGTCCTGTGCGGTTAGGTTTTTGTAAAATTTTATTTAATTTTGTTTCAAGTTTCTAGTAGTAGCTTGGAGTCAGGATTGATGCCCAGTCCATGGTAATAGGATCACTCGCTACTTCCATGGTAGGTCGTACAACATTATAGAGGAGTCGTAGGAGTACACTACAACACTATACTTCTCTACCTACTTATTTGGCAAAATATAGACGTGAAGTGGTTTATTTAAAGTGTAAGCAATAAGGTTTTTTTAAAGGCGCAGCTTTCGTGATTATGATGGCATTCGTGGCATGTTTGTAGCTCACTCCGAGCAATATTATGGTTAAATCCGAAAATGAGATGCGTGTGTTGAAACAACGTAAAGTATAAAAATGTTGAAAGCCGTAGCGCTTACGTCAATCGTATAGCTCGTAGCACGTTCGTAGAACGCTTCGAGCAATGTGAATGACTTATAAACAACACTCATATGTCTCCATTTGAGCCTTACGAAACTTTGCACGCATAACAGGAAACTTAACATTTCATATCCGCACAATAAAAACTTTTGCGGCTTAAATAAACAAAGTTAAATAACATAAGAATCTTCATCGGTTACAAGTTTCATTTTTACTAAGATTATTAGTAAACTATTCTTTTGTTACTGAAACAATTTATTTTGTTATAAATATGAAAGCTTGTTTTACATGACTGTATGGAAAATTATATAATTAATGCCCCAAGTAATAAATTTATAGCTGTGTAATATTATGCTGAAAACTGTTTCGTGTAATAACATGTTGCAGTACAACAGTAATGTTTCACGTAACTCGTGATATTGCGCGAGTACCGTGCATTCTAAACGTACGTAATATTAGTTGTGGTTGAACATAAACCTCATGAACTAGGGTTGTCACCTCAATTTGGTGCGTGAAGTTAGGACTGTTAAATCATTTTTTTTGCGTCACCCCTTTATTTAAGAACTGTGATCATTCATTTCGACAGTTATGAACATTTGTTTTTATAATGTGTTTAATATTTATTAAGTTGACCACTTCCAGCCTCCCGAACAAGCTGGCTTTCGACAAGGCTACAGTACCATAGACCGCATACATACGCTGCGGTAGGTTATACAGAAGACCGAGGAGTATAATCTGCCGCTGTGTGTTGCCTATGTGGACTACGGCAAAGCCAAAAAGAGGTGTTGAGGAGTGGTTACAATGCTGCCAATATGACAGTCCGATTACATGACAGAAGCTCGAACCCCATTCAGCTGCAGCGAGGCGTCCGGCAAGGGGATGTTATATCTCCGAAACTTTTACCGCTGCACTGGAGGACGTGTTCAAGCTAATGGAGTGGAAAGGACCGGGTATTATCATCTATGGCGAACACCTCACACATCTTCGATTTGGCGACTATATAATGATCCTGGCAGAATCGCTGGACGACCTAAGCACTATGCTCAGCGACCTCAATATTGCCTCACAACTTGCGGACCTTAAGATAAATATGGACAAGACAAAAATCAGGTCTAACATCCCTGTCACACCCGTACCGGTTGTTATCGACGACACTTCTCTTGAAGTTGTATTACCTAGGATAAACGATCCAGATGGGTGAGTCCAACTTCGAGAGAGAGGTCACTCGAAGGTTCCAACTCGGATGGGCAGCATTCGGGAAACTACGAACTATCTTGTCGTCCAACATACCTCAGTGCCTGAAGTCGAAAATATTCAAAAAATGTGTCTTACCAGTGATGACATACGGGGCCGAGACGTGATACTTTACTGTGGGCCACAAACACAAGCTCAAAGTCGCTCACCGAGCTATGGAGAGAGCTATACTGGAGGTTCTCTACGTGACAAAATCCGAAACGGTGAAATGCGTAGACGAACCGACATAGCTCTCATCATCAGCTCTCAGCATCATCGACATAGCTTTCAAAGTTAGTAAGTTGAAGTGGCAATGGGCAGAACACATCGCTTGAGTGACCGACAACCGTTGGGGAACAAAGGTCATCGAGTGGCGACCGACCACATTTCCATAAAAATAACGTAGGTCGCCTTCCTACCAGATGGTCTGACAACCTGAAGAACACAGCGAGAAGCTGTTGAATTCGGAGGGCCAGGACCGGAAGGAGAGGCGCCGATTAGGGGAGGTCCAGCACTGAACATCTAAAGGCTGACGACGATGATGATGATAATATTTATAAGAAATTTGATACTTGGAGCCTATTGTTTACTCCGTAAAGGAGCTGGTGTGATGATAAAATAATACTTTATTTACCCAGTGTGGCATATTGCAGTCTATATCCAATAATAATGCTTATATATTGCAGACAGTTCAAGCAAAATATTTGGGGCCAATGTAAAAAGAGCTATGTAACAAAATGTATGGTCACTACCTTATTCTGTACAGCTTTAGATTTCTGCATTTGGCGTTTCAAATCTCAGCTTTGAACTTCCAGTAAGAACTCGCTTCACAAAATGTATGTGTTCTGAAAATCTAATACGACTTCAGTACTTTTTAATGAGAAAAAACGGACTGCAGTAGTTCTCAAGTATGATTACTCAACAAACTATCGTTGTTCATTACATGATATTTGAGTATTATGGAGTAATTGTGGGTTACATTGTATGATTCCTTTTACATTAGAAGATGTAAAAAAATAATAATAACTGAAGTACCTTCTTATCACTGAAGTGTTCGCTCTGACAATTGTAACAATAACCAAAAGAGATTGACAGCATATTATTATAACATACATATAGCATAGTACTGCGGAGTAGGTTTATTAGTTAATAAACCAGAACTCATCATCTGAACCAGAACTGAATTATCACTGGACCAACAGAATAGTTATTCTGTTGGTCCAGTGATGATCAAGTAATGGTCAAGTCATGGTCAAGTTAGTTTATGTTCTTGAAAGTAAAGCCGGATGTTGTAGATTGGATTACAAAGCAGGTCATATTTGATACAAATATACTAGATATATAATATTATGAACACGAATACACAAAATAAATTAGATACGTAATACTATGAACACAAAGGTTTGTTCTGTGTCTGGACTCTGGATACAGAAATGTAACGTAATGTAAGTGTCTAGAAACTGATGTATATGTTGGTAAGGTCTCTGTTTATTCTAATACTCGTACATCCTCTGTTTAATTTGTGGACGCAGTAGCATAATATGCGAATTTCCCCGAGTTAGTATTACATATATTATCTTAGTACCGGAGACTAAGGCACGTTTTGGGTCTTTGCGACATCTTAGTCAGTTGGTATTACATACGGACACCCAATATTATAAGTTCATTGTTAAATGTGGGTATCTGAGCTTTAACTACTTCTATATCAAGAAGGAAATAATCAAGATGAGTTGAAGATAAAGATGTACTTTTATGTTCAAAGATGAAATATAACTAATAACTAACTTATAATTGAGTGATCTTTCGATTTTTTTCAATATATGTAGTTTCATTTTATTTTTTGAGTCACAAATTCGTAACTGGCCTTGAAGACTGAAGGAATAGAAAAAAAATTCTTTTCAGGTTAGTCCTCAGGGATATTAATGTATCCCTATATGATTCTATGTATCAGAAAATAATGCCTTTCCTACTTTTAAATATTGGTTGACTAAACAGAATGGCACCATTAATAATAATAATCGATCCATTTATCATTCCACTGTTGGAATTTGGGTCCCCTCTCATAATGAGAGGGTTAAGGTCATGGAAGTGTGGCATGGCAGACTACACACATCTTAGAAACTGAAACCTCGGTAATTGTGATGTCTGGAGTAGACAGCTACATATGCCACCTGTGGCACGGAATTGTTATTAAGACAGAAAGAAACCATTACCTGTTGTCAGTTTTACAACCTATTACAATGTTAGCGCTAAAACGACAAGTTCAAGTGACATTCATACATAACTACAAAAAATATTATTAATCTTGTAACGTTTTTATCTGTATATATTTTCCTTTATGATATGTATAGTAAAGAATACTACTACTACTACTACAATAAAAACAATAATTAATTATTGACCATAAAATAAAACTAACGTCAAGCTAATTCCCTAGTGGTTCGAGTATAAACATAATGTTTAATTTATTATACTACCACGAAGGAACGTCGGACCCATTACATTTTTTGCGCAATTCTAAAAAACATTCACAAATTCTCACACGTGGTACCCATTTTAATCCTTGGAACATCCAATCTAAAAAGCCCAATGAGACTGCGTGGTAATAATTTGTTTAGGCTGTTTATCTTCCTAACGTAAGGGACGAGCTTAGGTGTGAGCGGGGCAGATATCCATTTGTACCCTCACACTGATTGTCTGTTTAAGTTCCATATAATTATGTATGTACAAAATCGTTAACAATTTTAAAAGTACTTTAATTTCGATACTTACTATTTTATCCGAGGCACATGAGTGCAAAACATACGCTAAGTACTAAAGACTAAACATTGTTTTGTAAATTTCCTAGTATGATATGAGCAAAACATTGCCAGGTTGCTTTCTAATGATAGAAGTGATGAAAAGCACGTGCTCTGCCTAGTTTTGAATTGGATATCCGAGTGTACAGATGTCCCAAAATATTGAATCCCAAAAAATGTTTATTATCCATCCTTATTCAAACCCGCACTGCAGCTGCGTGGTGACGTGGTATAGTCTCCTACCACCGATCTTTTTGTGGAACTTTGCAACTCACGCTCGAGTAACATAAATATGATATAGCATCACGTCTATGTCCTTCGCAGGGGTAGGCAGAAGCGTATAGTACTTCCACTTTTCACCAATTACGTTATACGTTCCATATACATAGTTGGAGTCATAGGATACCTACTGACATAAACTAGACCACGAATCTAATCTCGATGTTGAATTTCAAGTTAGAAAGGCTCAATAATATTTTAACAGATCCGTTGATCGATGCCCAAAACCTCTTGCCAAGCAGCCGCGTTTGCAACCACTACACCGACGAGGCGGTAGATAAACAATATGTGGAAATCTGCAAATATTTATCATTAGTAAAATACTCTAGTTAAATAATATTTCATGTTCAGTAACAGTTAAGACACGGAATATTTCCCCAAACGCAGCTGTAATTTTTATGGTGATTTGAGTAACTGGTCTCTGAATTACATTTGTAGAGCTCTCACGAAAGTTCGCGTGTTTTGATATGAAACTGTTGCCGCAGAGCCTTTTATATCGTAATCTCGTGTTCGCAATTATTAATCAATCTTGATAACAATCTGAATGTGACACGCTCCGAAAGCAATTTCAAGTGATTGGGTTATTGTATGAGACGTTTCAAATAAAGTTTTATGAAGTTATCATTTATCAAGCTATGTTGCGTGTTTGAAAATTATCAGTTAGTAAAAATAAAAAAGAATACAAGCGACTTCAAACAATTAAAATAAAAAGTTAATATCTTGGAAGAACTCACGGACTGCTATCTTATGCCAAAATTAGTAGAGTTTGTTAATACAAATAGTACATACTCTACATTAGTAGAGTTTGTTAATACAAACTCTACTAATTTTGGCAATTAATTAATTACGCTAAAACTAATTTTACTGCAATCAGTAATCAGACAGCAAATAGACATACATATACGTACATGAAAATATACATATACTTACTTAAGTTTCTTCCTTCATATACATATATTTGTTCAGGTTGGTTAGTTGCGTTCAGTCAACTTGTAATGCTATTGAATTTGAACCTGTTCAATAACAGTCATCATTATCATCACCATCACCAACACTTCTGTCGTCACAATATTAAACAAGAGGCTCCTTGGAAAAGGAGAAAGAAATGTAAGTAGTTAATTAAATACATATATCATTAACTTTTCAATTGAAATAAATGATTTAACAATTTTAATTTCTTAGAATAAATGGAATTCTATCAAATCAAAACTGGAATTCAAAAATTTGTCATCCCATTTAGTCGAAAGATAAATCCGTCCAATATGTTATTGTGAGGTTAACGCATGGACGCATTACACAATATACCTTTCATAAATTTTATTAAAATATCGCCTACAATTTGCGTCTGACCTGAATGTCGACCGTTTTTAACCTTGCCCTTTACAACATATATTTCAAAAGGTTTTAACATTCAACATATAGTTTTTTATAATATCGAAAAAGGTAGCTGGCAGCTTATAAACAACTCTACCTGTAAACGGTTATTATGAGTTCGACAGAAAAAAAACAAAATAGAACGAGCGAAAAGAATATGCACTTTTATTTCATCATAAGCCTCTAGATGTCCACTGCTGGACATAGGCCTCGCCAAATCGGCGCCACTCCTTCCGCTCCTGGGCCTTCCGAATCGAGCAGCTTCCCGCTGTCTTCTCCGGGTCGTCAGACCATCTGGTAGCAGGGAACCTGCGGTCCTTTTACGAGAATTTAACTTTGCTTTAATTTAAGTTTATATATAGAACTTGACTTTTATTTAAGTTTATATATTTAACTTGAACTTGACTTTTATTTAAGTTTATATATAGAAGTATTTCATTTTCCAATATGTTCTTGTTATATGTTTCACTCAGAAGTCATTTTAAAACATATGTACTTCGCATCGTAAATACTTGATATATGTCATACGGTGATAAAAGTACTGAGAATTTTCCAGTTGCCTTTGCAGGTTCCCAGTTTCATTATTATCTTGTTATTTGTGGTCGTGAGTTTCGTTGGTTTACTTATGATTTTAATAAGGTTATATATATAATAATTTTGCTTTTATTTATTTAAAATAATAAATATTATCAAGAACTTCACATGGAAAATTATTCAGCTCTCACAATACTTTTAAAGCTTTATTTCGTCAGGTGACTGATTTTTCAATTGCTTTTTCTCAAGGTTTTGATATTAAATGAGACCTGTATCCAGCAATATGACAGCAATATGATAGATCAGATCGGTAAATATTTTATCAAACAATGAAACAAACAGTAAACAAATATATTACAAAACCAATCCGCCCAAAAATACCAAATTAAATTATTGAAATTGTATTCCCCAAGGACGTACCCTGACCGTTATCTGTGATAAATGAGATTACATGAAAATTGTGCCGTGAAGCGTATAGCTTACTCGTATTATCTTGTAAAGAACTGACATATAATAATATTATTTTGTCTTTCGGAAATTTTCACACATATGTTAGAAGATATTTATTTCTTTCAGATAGTAATATTTAATATCAAGCTTTGAAAAGAAAGGGTTAGGCTACCTACTACAAGTTTAATGGAACAATATCGATCATTTGTAAATGAAATCATGTCTCCTACGAATATGTTGCATAAATCTATAATAACATTAACATACATATATATGTATATGTATATAACATATGTACCATAATTTAGTCCACCTACCCCACATTATGAATCGATAAAAATGTAGAGTACGGAAAGAATGTGCAGAAACAATGTAGCTTTTCTTTGTTAGAAACCTACGTAGCAGCTGAACTTTATTGTACTAAGAAATAACTCCCAGGCTCATCTTAGCTGTAAAGTGCACATCATTAGCATTCTATCTTAAAACTCGGGCGAAGTGCGCTATTGGAATAATTTTACATCGGTGGTAACTTTAATTGGTGCATATCATCAACGTTTTTAGCATTTCACTGTTAAACACGAGTCTCCTTTCAGTATGAGACTTTAGGGAAACAAAAATATTTGTTTTTGTTATTTCTACAAAACGTCAC
This sequence comes from Microceris scylla, assembly GCA_018245595.1. Taxonomy (NCBI): domain Eukaryota; kingdom Metazoa; phylum Arthropoda; class Insecta; order Lepidoptera; family Hesperiidae; genus Microceris; species Microceris scylla. Next base: position 1,148 of record DWDT01001417.1, on the reverse strand, counting down.
CGTGGGCCTTCCATTAATGGGAGATAATTTAACTGACATTCATACTCCTATTTCTACCGTTCTGTCTTGAGTAAGCTTGTAGATGGATATTTGCAGCTATCCAATGATGACTTTCGTTTGTTACTTTGCCCTCATATAAAAATCCACGTACAACTTCTTGAACAACGAACATATTTTCTACGTATACATAACTTACTTCTACTTATACGACACATGCCAACTTGGACTCCTCAAAACAAAGGTGAATAGGCTTTTCCTAACCATGACTAGTCCAAGATAGTTCACCTTAGGACTCCTCTACGTTTTTCTATCGGGCAGAATATCGAGCAAACGCAAGCCCATTATATAATAAAAAAAATAATATAATCACGGTATGGTAGACGTGTTACCAAATTTGTCATAGCGGGGACGATGAGTGGTTTATTAACGTCATAATCGTCATACATGACACGGGTCTCTCTTCAGAGGTTCCTCAAGTTTCAAGGCCGGTTAAGTGTCCATATGTATGTTGTTAGTCTTCACACGTTGAAAATATACATGGAATTCAGAGGCGTGGAGTATTTCTTCAGCAGCATAATAACTGTTACTCGAGCCCATAATAAGTGATATTAAAGCCCTGTGTAAAGTTGTAAATAAATAAATCAATAATTTATTTGTCAGTCATGTTTGTTTGATTACAATGATAATAATCGTGCTTTTACTATACCAACTAAAGCATACAAATATTATATTATTTAATAATTAAGTTTTTCGGAAGTTACTTGTTTTTATTATTATTGCAAAATGCATTTTATACAATGAACAATTATATTACTAATATGCATAAATGTATGCACAGTAAAATGTCTAATGTCAAAAATGTTAAATGAAAAATAGCAAGAGTAGCTTGGGATTCAAACCGCAGCTTCTCAGTTAATTAAACCGGTAATTAAACCAAAAGTATATCACAAATTTCTTAATGCAAGTGTAACGGTTTAATCTTTAGCCTCTTCCAGTCTGCTGGATATGAGCCTCACAATAACAGTACGGTACTAAGTTAAATCTTCAGCTTTTCGTATCCAACCACTCTCAGCCACTGAACATGTCGTCATTTCACCTACCAATAGAGCCACTTATATAACATAATAATATTAGATAATGAATAATAG
>DWDT01001416.1:0-16023 GCA_018245595.1 Microceris scylla | reverse complement strand
GAGTTATTTTTGCGATACTTGCGACAGGAAGTCCGACCTTCATCCAGGAAATTGTTTTTAGCGGTATCACACTGTAGAAAACTATAAGATGTGACATTTTATACACTTTCTCAATAAATTCATGTAAAAAATATATATTATTGTGTTATTTTTGACCTAAATGGTTATTCAAAATTTTTGAAAATAAAATATATATATAATTATCGAGTTCTTGGAAGGAAATGTGAAAATGATCTCCGAGTGCAAAGGATTAAATAAAAAATATTTTTCTATAAATGTATAAAAAACCTAGTTAATGAATTTAAAGAAAATCTTGAAAAGTCTCTAGAAAAACTTAAGCAGTGTACGATTCTCGTATTTTAAACAGGAGTACAAAATTCATTATCTTGCCACATGGACTGAGGAGTTTGTGGAAAACCCTAAGCTATGACTAGGAAGACTAAGGGGGTTCGTCGATGTGACCTTCATTGTCTATCCCGAGGACAGGTACACGAAAACTGGCTTACAAAAGAGTGGAGGACTGCGAAAGACGTTGTCAAGAATACATAAAAATAATGTTTGTGAGAAGTCAAATAGGAAGCTAATAGAGATCCATAGAAAGCTGATCCTTCAAACCAAAAACGCGAATACACAAATTTTACAAGACTTCAAACTTAAATACGAGACCCTCAGCAACACCCAAACATCAGCATAATCTAATATAGGTAGGCTGGATTAGCGTCCACGCAAGGGAGACCTTAGTTTTACACAGATATTTTTCAAATATTTATAAATAAGATTGACAGGATATTCGATACTATTTTGTTTACTAATTGCTCAGATCATCAAATGTCTTGATATTTGACATTTTAGTTAAGAAAAGATCCCAAATAGTTGCATGTAGTTGTGATTTTTTTTTATTTATTTTACGTACACACAGTACAAACGAAGTTTTTTCGTATCAAAGGAAAAAAAATGTGTGTAGTTCACAAGGGATGTCAGTGAACACTTATGTTAAAGTATGACAATTATAGGGTTCAATTCCCATTAGCGGAAAGTCGAAACGAAAAAACGCGAAATATTCTGTAAATCTAATAGCATATTGAGTTACATCTACATTAACTGACGTGCGAATTTGTACACAATAAGTTTGGCTTGATACTATACTAATACATGTTAGAGACCGAAGCGAAAAGCCGCGACACCGCGTTTCTTTATAATTTCTGTATACAAATTTGCAAATTAGCTATTACAGAGAGATATCTACATGCTGTTAAATTGAAACTGACGCTTTGCTTCGGAGTCTACCCTAGTAAGAATTGAGGCTTACCAAGTTTAAAAATTAATGTATACAGTAATATAATGACATTTATGTCCCTTAAAATACCAATTTGTATTAGGTACGAAAATATAAGAATTCGTTCGATTTCCACAAAGGAAAAGGTGCAACGCGATATCGTCGTCACCATTAACCACCATCATGATTACCTGCAGCAATGTCACCACTCCGCTGCCAACAGCACCAACACTTTTACAACCGCAACTACCAACACCATCGCCACCACCATATACCTATATCATCACTATCCTCAGCTTGTCTGTTCACGTTAAGTTGCAAATCAAAACGACTCTTATTTCAAAGTAAACTGAAGATTAACTAAAGCCACTAAAATGACTTACCGAAATAGTCTCTGTTTTAAGTAAACCACGTATCAAAATAAGGAGTTTGCATTTATTTTAGTCTATTTCCCCTTGTAGCTAAAATAATTTATAACAAATATAGCCTTTCCTTTGTCAAATAATTTCAGATGACAACAAAATTATATATAATCATTATAATAAGAACAAAACAATTACAAATAACATACATATGCCATTTAACATAATATGAAGTTATCTTTATTTCATCGATTGTTACTAATTTAATAAACAGGTGACTGTTACTACTTACAATTATTATTTAATTTACAGTAATTACCATTTCAATAATTAATAAGGACCTATAAATTGGAATAAAAAAGGAATAAGAAGAATCTATAAATGTAAAAAAAGGTAATGGACCTGGTGCCTGACAAAAATATTTTTACTAACGATATTCATTCCATTCATTGAAATTATATTAACATGTATTTGTTATTGACATACATATTCATTTCGCAACGAGAAACTCGATCAAAATAATATACACATTCGCATCAAGAATCATTAAGCGTTTATTGAGTTGTAAAAATCTGAAGCATAAAACAAAATTATATTTGATTACAGATAAAATTTAAATATAAATATATTAAGCATAGTTATTAAAATAAAGCGATCCTCTTATTAGACATACTAGCAAATCAGAAATTTACCGTATTTTTAACTATCAAACAGATTTACCATACATATAGTGAAAGCAGTGATAGCCTAGTGGTTAAGAATTAAGCCTCTCACTCCGGGGGTTCTGGGTTCAAATCCATGGCGCGGACCTCTTAACAGAAGTGCGTTTTAAATTTAAATATTACTTGCTAACGGTGAAAGAAAACATCGTGAGCAAACCTGCACTCCTTATATAATTTATAAAAAAAAAGAAAAAATATTCTAAGGTGTGCGAAGTCTGCCAACCCGCACTTGGCCAGCGTGGCGGACTATGGCCCTAACCCTCTCGATATGAGAGGAGACCCATATTCCAACAGTGGAATTATAATGGGTCCATTATTATTATTTATATTTTTCTCACACAATGGCAACCTATAATATTTATAGATAAATCTAATATGTCCCACAACTATTCACCGGAGAGTAATATCTCAAAAACACTACCTTTCAGAAAACAATTCAGAAGGTTTGAAATCGTAATCATCGTTCTGTGCTGTTCGCATAATAATCCATCAGCTCAGTGGAATATTGTTTAGATAGTCTAAGATTCTTCTTGAAGCAGATATGACAGCAGTTTCTAGTCGCCGAACTCGACAACACACGAAATCATCTTCGTCAAATCTAGTTGAGTTCTTCTAATTTGCGAGGACATTAATGAAAAAAAAAAAAACATAAATAATAAAAAAATACAATTGATACAACTTAGCGTACTTTAGCTTTATTAAAAATAAACAAAAAAATTAAATACACAAGTAGTACACATCAATGAGACATATAATTATATAGAAATATAATGATGTTTTTGTAACTCATGTGATATTTCCATAATCATGCTGACAGACACACATGCTAAAAAACATATAGTCAAATATGATACAATGCAAACATTTTTCAAAACTTACCTTCAATATACATATATCGCGTGATTACCGTATGTATATATATAAACATATACACACCACCATATATATGTATGAATACATACGTATATCGTACGTACATAAAACCTACATATGTATACAGAAGTTACAGTGACTCTTCTCAGATATTAATCCTCTTGCTTTTTAATTAAACACTGCCAGAGTGAGATACGTTCTTTAATTTAAAATAAGCGTGTTAACAATTCAGCATTCTGAAAGGTTGACGTCGAGCCCATTTGCCAAATTCCTCCTTTCAGCTGCGTATTCAATTAAACTAATTATGTTTTTGCAGTGAAAGCTGTCTACTATTCGGAATTTATGCATTCTTTATTTGTCTTGTTGTCCTTTCCTTCTTGTTCTTAAAGTGCCTCTCCAAATAGCAGAGTTTGCGCAAGGTGAAAATTTTCGGGAGCTTTTGCTATCCCTGTCCACTCCCTAATTTTTCGTAACCATGATTTCTTTCTCCGGCCCACCCTTTGTTTGCCAGCGACTTTTCCCATCATAAATAGTTGTAGCAACTAGTACCTGTTGTGTCTCGTATCCTTTCCGTATTTATGTTTAATGTCAACTATCGCTTTGTTGGAAGATTCTATCCGTTTTCATCTTCAGTTTCTATAACAATTTCCACACGCCTCAATACGATCCTCTTTTCGTTACGTTCGGACAGCATCTAGTCTCATGAATAAGGTTTTGCATGAGCGCTAATCTGGAACTCAGTCCGCTAATTCTACATATATACATCATCCTTTTCTACGAGTAAATATATCAATGGATGAAAGTATTTCTTGACTATCAGTAAACTAGATACAAGCTGTCTGAGCGCATGTTTAAACTTTCAAAACGCAACATCACGCCTGTAATCCCCGAAGGGATAGACAGAGGAGTATAGTACACGATTAAAACTTTCTGTCCTTATAAATTCGTCGTATTTTTAAATTCATCATCGGTATCAGCATTAACCTTTCCATTGTTCTATTATGAGACACGAGGTTCTTACTAATGATACGAAACATTGAAGAACTTGAAGATATATAGGTTTCTCTGTCATCTTTTTCTTCAATATCGTCCTATATTGTAACCAGAGCTCCGTAGACAGGAGGTAGAAACAAATCAGATGGCAGTCTCTGCTTATTATTTCTGGATACTTATGTTGAATTTCAAATGACAATTAATTTGTAACATGCAAAATAATAAATTACATTAAATAATCAGCATTTATATAGTACAGCGATATAAAGAATATCAATTTCAAAACAAAAACAACACATACTCAAGATACTACATAGAATACGTCATGTAACATACGGACGAACATTTATGTATGTAACTAGCTGTGATAGCATCATTCAATACAGTATACTTTGAAACGATTGATACTAAGGATTCTTTATTGTTAAAAGTACATAGTACCGGTTAGTAAGAAAAACAAGAAATGAATGTTATGAAATATATCTGTCACTTTCACATACATATACGTAGGTATTCCGACGTATAACCGTATTCAAAGCACTTCTAGTAGCACAAAATATACACTCATTCTACCATACCTCTCTCGATAGACTTCGTTGATATATGGAACAGATTGCTTAAAAATATTCTCCTACACGTCAATTTTCTTATTGTAATTTCTGTACTTAGATTAATCCAAGAGGAGGAAGATATTTGATTTTATCCACATCTTATTAAGAAAAGATCTAGACTTTATAAGTACATCTGACTTATACATAATGAAGCAAAGAAGAAACAAACATTAAATATTTAAAAATACAATAATCCTCCCCTTATAACACTGTACTCTTATAACGGCGTGTTTATAATTATTGAGCAATTTCAGTCCCTCGTATAATACGTGTTTTCCCCATATAACGTGGAAATTTGCCACTTTATATTCCGTACTGCGAAAACTATAATGATTTGTACAGTTCATAATTAATTTTGCGTACTTTTGCACATTGTGTCAATTGTGTTGTTATAAATAATAATAATTGGAAAATAAATTGTAAATAATAAATTATAATAAATAGCAAATGATAATTGGTAAATTAATAATAAATAGTAATAATTTAGTAATAGTAGTATTTTTATTTTACTAAATTATTTTATTATTCATTTACATCTCTTTTAACGAGAAAAGTTAAACGTGAATCATTTATACATAACGCATTATACGGAGACATACAAATGCGTTATACGAGAATACTCCTACAACGCGTTTTTCTATAGCGCGGAACGGATCTACTGAGTTATAGAGGGGATTACTGTACAACAGTTATAGTTTTGTCACCTAATGGTGTAAAATATTCAGCCTCTCACACCGGAGGTATTTACAGGAACCCAGACGTAAGAAGAAACTAAGGCGTGTGAAATCTGCCAACGAGCACTTGGCCAACGTGGCAGATTATGGCCTTAACACTCGCATCCTGAAAGGAGACCAGTGTTCAAAAATGGAAACATAAAACATGTCGTGTGCAAGTTAAAAATCTCTTTATTTTTATATAGAACGGTGTGTTGAATTTTTATCTTTTTGTTATAGACAAATATAAAAGGCACGTACTATAACGTATATGTATATCCTTCTTCAGTCGTTGGACTTGATGTGGATCATACGGAAATAACAAATTACTTTGATCCTCCTTTTGGTTTAAAATAAATTACTCTAATATATTTATCATGAAGCAAGGTGAAGTGCCACTAATCTGAACAAGAAAAATACCACATCTATGATACAAAATCCTCAGATCGGTATAAAGCAAAAAGATGAACAAGTAAAATTCTAAGACTTACAGTTACGTAAAAAATATTTTTTTATGATAAATTAACAGTGACGATCATTTATGTAGAATTTAACTAAAAATATTAAATTTTTACCAAGCTCTTCTTTAAACATAACGTCACACCTGTGTTTCCCCGAAGGGCTGGGCAGAGAAATAGAGTTCTCTCCCAAATCTCAATAGTTATTTTATACCTGGAAGTCCTGTTATTAGCCCTATTCGTATTCACTCTATACAGTATTTTCAGTCTATTCAGTCTCTTGTTATACACCAGGCACAAATCCAGACTCAGAGCTTACTACTAGGAATTTCAAGTTAGAAAAACCCAACAATACCCGATTCAAGAATCCTAACCATTATATCTCGATAAAGAGGCACGCTTGCAACCACTAGATCAACAAGGCAATCGAGCCAAGTCGTGTCCTGTTGCTCACATAATAAATCAAAGTACGTTTTAGGTCTAGCTGCGATTAAACATTTCTAATAGACTGATTGGCCTCATGTGTATGAGCTGCAAATTACTCGTATACCTCTTAGTTATGCATTGTATACCATTCAACGAATGTAAATCGGTATAGCAGATTCTAGTCTTGTGTCACATAGTTGTCGAAATAATCACGAAATAGCAGGTGTACGTAATAATAATATCATGCAACGTCTCCCACACGCTACCATCCGTTTTCAAAGTATATATCAAGGAAACTTATGTTATGATAACCAGGCCACTAATAAACTACATACCTATACATATATGTAAATATAAACTTGTTATTTTTTTCACACAACAGAAAATATACTAGTATACATCATACGAATATTTGTTCTGAATGGGATTCGAACCAACGATTCCCGGCTACACAGGCAGTTTCACTAACCACTGGACCAATAGGCTAGTGGTATAATTATAATCATATGTCTTGGGTCTATGTGCTATTTAACTCTTATCCTTTAAAAGAACCCTTCTAAGATTTCGGAAACTTAAGTAAAACCGCATTTCGAGCGTTATGTAGGTACCTGTTCCATCTTTCAACATATATCTACTGCAACAGACGGCACATGACACATAATACACAATTTACACACGACACTTATAATATCGAGGGCCTACGCAAATGAAAAAGAAGATATTAATGCAGAAATAAAAATACTATCTTGTAGGCAACTACTAACCTCAGCAACATGCTCGAATGATTTTATAAATGAAATTGTCTCAAAATATTTCTAATTAAACGTTACATTCGTATTCTAAAAATATTTTTTAATAGTCTTAGATTAACAAATTAAAAATCGCTCCAAGAGGGGGATTATTTAGCTATATCTCGTAAGTTTATATTAGATATCTAAAGGTATGAAATTGCCGTTTTGCATAGATAAAAACAAAAATGTTTCATTTGGTCGAAAACCTGTAGAAAAAAGACCTAAATTTCCAAACAAAAAACATTAATTACACGTACGAATTCTTGAAGACTTCTCTATTTCTTCGTATGAACAATTTTTCGTTTTTAAAAGTGATGTAAAAGAGAGTGATGTAAAATGGTCGGCAGTTTAGCCACGTCTGTCCATAGAAGCCATAGGACGTTATTTTCCAAACATCGATTCTTGTAGCGTTAAAATTCTGTCCTGATCACAGTGAAATCTTAATGTACTTTTCTTTTTCTTTCAATATCGCCATAATTGTTCTGTTTTCAGCTATACGCATCAGCTATCACTGAATCGCTTACACGAGTGGTTCCTCATTTCTGTTTGGATTAATCCATATAAAGCATACACACCCTTCTGTGCAGGTCAATCAATTCATGCGGTGTTCGTTTTTCTAATTTCCTGATTTTCTCACATCGTTCTAGATATGTAAGTTTGAACCATTTCGCAAATAAATGTCACACATCATGATAGATAAATTCTTAATTCTTCTTGGTTTATATATCTTCATTGTTCACATTTCGCATACAGTACGACTGAAAGCCAAAACGTCCACTTCGAAAACAACAAAACCGATAATGCGCGCGCACAGCGAATTCTCGAGACAGTTCGACAAGACGGACATATAACGGGTCGTTTCACCTGCGTAACGGCACGTCAGACGGATAATAAAAAAATAAAATCAAAACGACAATTTCATACTTAAACCCCCTATTTATAAACTATAAATTAAGCGGTTGATTGAAGAAAAAGTTATTTATCTATATATTTCAATAAAAAACAATTAAAATAGTGTAGTCTTTCCCCAAATTAAAAAACAAGAATCACTTAGTTAACGTTACTCTTATACGTTTGACCTAGTGCATGCTTGCCGCCCTCGATATCTACTGAAGAAATATTTCCAACTTACCGAAGCTTTGCTAGTAAAATCTTCGGCGGGGCACTGTTTGTTGTAGTTCTTGGTGGTGGACCAGATGATGGTCCGGGTATTGGTTGCCAACCGGAGGAGGTAGAGGGCACTGGTGGGCATCCTGCTGTGGCTCCTATAGGCACTGATGGGGCTACCACTGAACCAGAATTTGGACTATCCGCTGCCCCGTAATTTTGACCCACTACCGGGCTAGAATTTGAACCAATCGTTGGACCTGCGCCTGGACCGGGAGAGCCTCGGGTGGTGTTAAATGGGCCAGGTGACGGATTCTGATTGTTAGACCCAGGACCACCAGCGCTTGATTCACGCGATAGATTACGAAGCCATTCTGGTCCAAACTTTATTGGAATATTACGATCACTCATTCTGATTTCTTGACGTAGTTATATTTGAATCACCGTGACGTCAGTCCTGCAGCAACTGAAATATTTAATTCACTTAGCGCTGTCCTCTCTTTGTTTTGTTAGTAACGCTTTGGTATTATAACATTGAGTTCATGTTAATAATCGTGGTCATGGTTTGGTCACTGTTAGTTTTAAAATATATTATTCTAGCCTTACGTAAATTTAGAACTAGAATAATAATATGTTGCTGATATTTCTGAAATGAACGTTGATATTTATATATTGAATACACATTTATTCCGCAGTTGAAACATGTATAGGTGTAGCTGATGCATGATAAGGACTAGGCATAAAGCTTTCGTTTCAGCTTTCCGTCACGTCTCGCCTTGAATAAAAACTCTTGTTACAAACGCCGGCAAACTTGCATAACGCAACTATGAATATTGTAGCTATATGCTTAATCAGCTTGGCACGTAAATTGCATTCGCATATGTTAGTAAATCCTTACACTACACAGTCAGGCCGTGATTAATATCTGTGGTGCATGTTGGACAATTAAGATGGCTAGTTAATTGCAATAGCTGCGTGTGGTACTCATTTGTTTTCTTAAATGATTTTAACGAAGAACAACAGTTCTTCAAACGGTAATTTTTTTGTTAATGTTAAATAAATTATACTCATATCATTGCGCCTACTATATCAAAAGCAGGTTAAATTTCGAACACATTTAACATTAACAATAAACCATTGAGGTGAAAATTTCTTTCTGCTTTTCAATTTTAATATATGTATGTTTATTCACGCAAGGACAAAATCGCTGGCATATGTAAATTTTATTTGAAATACGTACTTGCAAATTATGATAGATTAAATTATACATGACAGTTTCGCAGCAGCTAATCATTGAAAGAGTTTTATTTTCTAATTACAACACCCAAAAGTCCAGCACTCATTGTTCTGACGTCTGGATTTAATCTTTAATAAATCCACCATCCAGCACATTTACGCAGCGAACTTATTAAGAATACTAACTTAGCAAAGATGCAACCCAATGTACGGGACAACACGCGAGCACGGCATAAAACTTAAAAATTAAACTGCAATATTATCGGCCCTCATGACAGCTACTTCCCTATATTAGTGCAAAAAACATGTAACATTGGATTTATATCTCATATTGATGTACGTCATTTGTAAACTAATATAAAGATGTGATCATAACTTGTTATTTATATATACATGTTTAAAACACTAACGTAAGAAAGACGCCATCTCAATTAGCCAACGCATAATATAATATAAATAAGCACTCAGTACTGAATAGCAGAAGGTAACTGCATCGACAAAGTTACAAAAACATTTTGATTTATAAGTAATTAATCTCTTTTACCTACAAGAATTACATATAAACATTTTTTTTTAATATGCAGATAAAAAAAACAATCAATTTCCTCTTCCGTTGACCTGCTCTTGATAACCGACAAGTTGTTCCTTTTTTTTTTGTGGCCACATCATAATTTTGTAATCGTAACAGTAATTGATTTGCTCAAGTTTGATAAGTGTGAGATAAGTGATTGATTGAAAGTAAACCCGGTAAGGTCAATGTTTATTAACGATATATAATGTCTATGTAAATTTAGTTATGCAAAAACTTTTGCTATAAAACAAGAAATTGATTAGTAATATGTAATTGCTTCTAGATTTGTAATATGACATGACTATCATCATAAACATTGTCAACAAAACACATATCATCACACTGTTTAAAATTTATTTGTATATTGAAACGTAACAACGCGCCTGTAATCCCCGAAGAGATAGGCAAAGGAATGTAGTACTCTCCCATGTTTTACCAGTTACTTTTACGTCCCATGGATTAGATGGTGAGTCTATTGCCAAACATCGGGCAAAAATGCAGACTCCGAGTCACTACAAGAAACTCTAAATTAGAGAAATCTAATAGTGTCTGACGCAGGGTTTAAACCCAGGACCTCCCGAACGATAGAGGCTCATGCAACCACTCAACCAACGAGGCAGTCAATTGTTGTATATTGATATAAATGAACTGTTATCACAACTCTTTACTTATAATTACAACATTGCATCCTAGTCTTCGAGCCTGGCATAGCAATTCACCGTCTGCCTCTATAATTGTTAAATACCATACTAAAATACCAAAAATGTTTACAAAAAAGACTAAATTATTGCCTGTATAAAATTAAAAGTTAACCAATTATAAAATATAATTTGTGTTGCAATAATTCAACTAATAATTGTATGAATAGCATGTTCACTTGCATGACCTAAATAGCCACTATAGAAATGCAGTATGTATCAGTATGTATGTATATGATATAATCATAGTACACTCAATATTCAACCCCTCACTGAGGCAGGATTAATGCGCGCTATTCAGATTTAACACGAATATTTCCTTTACAGAATTATTGTCACAGCCTAGTGTGTTAAAGGTTATTAACAATATTTAGGCAACATAGGCTTGAAGAGTCTGTGTGACAGTACCCAGATAGCTGATAAACTTCGTCATTACATGATTGATATATACTTATATAGATATTTTTTTACACCCAAACACAACACAAGTGTTTGTCATCAATACACAAATATTTGTCTTAGGTGGAAATCGGACACATGAACTGTGGGTCAGTAGCAGGTACACTAACCACAAGACCAATGAGCCAGTCCAGCATCACATTGTTATGTCAAAACATTCAAGCAATCAACATTGAGAATAATAATGCATTTATTGTATTTAGGTGCTTGTGAAGGCACTACACTCCTCTGCCTACCACTTCTGGGAATACAGGTGTGATGTTATGTACTAAGTAAAAAGTAGCAGAAGTAGGAACTTCTTGTGATGTTATGTACTATGTAAAAATTAGCAGAAATAGAAACTTCTACTACTTTTTACATAGTACATCACACCAGTATATAGAGGAGTGTAGTATGCTCCCGTATCACCAGTTATATTTAAATCCCATAATAGAATAGGTGGTGAACCTATTAACATTCACCGGACACAAATCCAAACTTCTAGCCTCTACAAGAACTTCTAGTAAAAGTAAAAAATCTAATAGTACCCCCAACCCAGAATTTAAACGCAAGTCTTCTCAATCAACAGTCCAGTTTGAAACCACTCAACACTCATTGTAATTGAAGGAATAAAATAACAACTAATGTATTGTTTTAACATTTTGACTATTTTAAAATGCAAACACGCTTATTCTTTAACTATGTCTTGGCATCTCCTTTAATCATCCAAATTATAAAAGGTATGGTACATATTGAAGCACCATAAGTACTCTGATCATATCACATCAACTCACTTCTACACAAGTTCAAAGAAACAGCACAATGTGATGGGTTTCAAAAGAAAAACTACTCAACACACTTGGGCAGAAGATAGCTTGCCAAGCTTACAATTTAATGTGCAGCCTACAATAACGTGAGATTTTCCTTTTATATTACACTAAGTTACTTGTGGTCATGCATGATACACACATTTTTTGATTGATTATGTATTTTCTAATGATTCCAATGAGACACACTACATACACAACATGGATAATTGTGTGAAATTTATAACTTATTTTCGTTTAGACCTTAATTTGCATATAATTTATAACAATAATCACAATATCTCTAACATTCCGTCAATGTAACACAATAATAAAAGGAATATTTCTTGTTTGTATCAAAATCCACTGATTAATACATTAATGTTGCAATTTATACATGATACACTTTATAGCTGTTGGTTATACAAATGAAGAAGATAATAATTATCAATGACTTGATACGATCATTATTGGCTTCATTGGAATCTATCTTAGAGAGCAATTTACTGAAAATGTTATATATCGATAATAATAATAATAATTTGATGGTGTACACGTCATTGCCACTTGTGTTGCTAACCTTTGGCCTGTCTATTGCTAGTCACTGTTCTTATCCCCAGTCATATGTAAATGTTCCTAGCCCACTGTTATATATTACAGTGTTGTAAAACACAGTATGTGATATACATATATAACAAAGGACGTTATTGAATGTCATTAGATATACTGGCTGTTTACTAGTTCAGTGGTAATATTCTGTTCATTTCTTTGGTGTGTTAAAGAAATAAAACAAACTAAGGCAAAATTATTTTGAATGAAAACTGAAATTGAATACAAGTATTAACATAATACATAATCATTGGCAATGAGGATAGGAATTGAATAACATATAGAACGAACCAAAGAACAATAACAAAAATTTTGAAGTTAGAGTGTCAGTGTGAAAATGAGAAAAGATAAACTGTGAATGTTTGGAAATGTAGCACACATCTCAATATAAAGACAAAACAGATATACGATGAGAATAATGATGTGGGTGTTAAATAAGGCCAAGACCCGTCTACTTTGACTAAATAAGTCTAACTAAGATTAAATAATTGATGAATGTGGAAAAATTACAGCAGGTATGGTAGGAAAGTGGATATTTGGCACTTCATGCCCTCTACCTACCCTATAAGGGACTTGGCGTGAAAATATGTATGAATCTATGTATATTCTGGCTGATGGATCAGTCTCCAATATCGGCACATACATATAAATAAATAATCCATGTATAACATTTATGTCAAATGTGTAAGGAGAGATATTTAGTATTTGGTGCTCTTTGCCTACCCATTGAGGGAATTGGTGTTTACTGCGCTGGCTCAGCGACCCGAAGTGTGGTGAATTGGTGTGATAATATAATATTAATAAGAAAGAGCCTAATTACTGTGAGTGCAAATTATCTTTTTAAACAACCTTAGACCCCTTGCCGATGATCCTGAAACCTCTCAATTTAAACACTACATTGAAATGTTCCAAGTGTACAATACAGAACATGGCTACAGCATTGAAAAGCTATAGCTTTTCAATGCTGTAGCCATGTTCTGTATTCTGCAATCACATTCTCAATATATTAAGATAATGTGACCCAACTAACCTCAATATTATCTAATCCATGCTTAGTTGTTAATGGTTTAGTGGTCCACTGTGTATATAGTTAGTTACAAGTGACAATCAGTAAAATTAAATATCCTGTCTAATATGAAAGTGCTTATTGCATTTTATACTTTATTTCTGTTATAAATGGCTGTGTAGGCTAACTAATATTGAAGAGTCAGCACAGTCCATGTTTCTTTCATATACATTATATCTAAATACAGATAGTACATGGCTATTATTTAAGAGAAAAGAAAAATATTTTGCCTGTGGGAAGCTTACACTGAAGTTCTCGCTTCTTTGCCAGTGTTTGAATCCATACTGGGGTGTACCACAGCATGCATTGATGTAAATACTATTGCATACTTTGTCTAGAACACTGCAAGTGTACAATAGGTCAATCAAAGCCTAAGGTGCTGTTTGTGCCATAATAAATATACAAATGGTCTGCTTGATTAAAGTATAAATTATAAGAAGTGTCGGAAAGTTTCAGTGTTGTGCATTGCACCTATGTATCAAACCAAAATACATAATAAAAGTCTAAAGCAAAGTGAGTAGATTTGTGTGCAAAGGGATGCTCCAGCCATTTAAATCTAAACAAATAGTTGGATCAATTTAAATAGTTTCATTATAATGATTAACATATGTAAACATAAGCTCACACCTGTAATCCCCATAAAGGTTCACAGAAGAATGTAGTACACTCCCCCATTTCATCAATTATGTTTACATCCCACTATGGAATTGTTGGTGGTGGTATGGTGTTGGTGGGTGTTGGTAGTAGAAACATTAAAATTTTAAAAATATCACTTCCACAATGAATCTTAACACTGCCGGGATAAGATGATTAATTTATGAATAGTTGTACATATTGTATTTACATACTGGATTAAACAGCTCAAACTGAACAATAATGATTTAAAACAATTGTCTTCATGAGTAATTATTAATACAAGCTATAAGACTATGATGTTAAAATGCCTATGTCCACACATCATTCTGATTTGTCATAAATAATTATAGAAAGACCAATTTTAAGGCAATAAGCTGAACAGGACATTGTGGGTAGAGATAATATTGTATGTCTAAGACATTTTAAAAATTTGAGGGTGTAACAAATTTTTTCATAAAATGTATTGTCTACCCGTAAATATTGTACGAAAAAAATGCAATTGTAAGGTAGTCAGTAATAAACTGGGTTTCTCTAAATATTTCTATAAAAATAGAGGATATATTATACTACACAATATAAAAAAACATAGAAAATTATTAATACATACAATTTGTGTGTATGTTCGTGTAAAAGTATACAGAAATATATACATATTCATATTTACACACACCGTAATTATTTCGTAGACGCGCGTTATTCACTTGTAGATTATATAAACTAGATGCAGTTCTCTAAATTGCAGCAGAAATTTATTTACTATGTCACAACACATTTATGTGATCATGACCGCCTCGTGCTAACAGCAACTACACCAGATTGAAACACAATCCAAGACTCGGGAAGTCAAGGTGGCAAGTAGAAATTAAAATGAATAATCGCAGTTTCTAAAGTATACATTACAAATTCAAAGCCGCTTGGCCTTTAAACTCCGTTCCGATTATATATCAACTATCCATATTCCATGAAAATAATTCTTACCTCGTTCTGCGAAGTCGATCACTACTAGACGCACCAACCGCGCACGACGACAGAGAAATATGGCCGCCTAAAGTATATTGAATATTGAGGAACGTCGGCGCAGTGTTACCAACTCAATTTTTTCCAAATTCGTAGGTTCTCGAAATTGACTTAGAATTTCATAAATAATAATCTTAAAATATCTGTAGATTTGCAAATTTTTCGAAGAGATGATTTTTTTTGTTTCGTCGTCGATAAGATTAGTTTTGCAGAGAAATATTTTGTCATATAAAACTTTTAACTATAGTGTAATATAAAAAACTAAAAAGTATCGTAAAAAAATACTGGAAATAATTGAAGAGCAATTGTTTTTGTTAAATTAAATTACTTTTAGTACAAATCAAAAACATAAACTGTTATGCGCCACAATACTTTGAACAGGTCTAGGATATGGGACAAAGGAGAGACAATTCCTCAATTTTTTCTGCCAAGTGAACGCTTTTACAAAATAGTATAATAAATTGGTACACAATTAATCACAAAAAATTGTGGAAAATTCTTACCTTATAGTTTACAGAAATTATCAACAGTTTATTTAAATGAACAAAAGTTACCATAAAAATAATTGTGGTTATAATAAAATTTTCCTTGGATAATAAGATCTAAAAGGACAA